>APFE031163530.1:72569-130827 GCA_000404065.3 Pinus taeda
ATTCAGTTAAAGCCGCACCATAAGCTCAATACGAACGAAGATCAAGGCAGACGACACACATTCCATCCCACGCGAACAAGCAAGAGAAGAATAGCTGGAACCCCCACCAAAGCAAGCAAAGGCAAGAGCTGAAAAGGGTGACCAAACTACACTCCCATTATTTTTATGTACATGCACCAATCATCAAAACTGTCCTTGTGCATGCCCCACCGTCTCACAGGCATAGCGCCCAATCCCAGGCCTGGAAGCAATGCTTCTCTGGCACTTCTCTCTCGAATGCATCGAAAAAGTTATCAAAATTAGTTAAACCATCATAGTAAGGTAGATTTCTTACCTCTGACAATACATAGTGCAATGACTTGGTCATCATATTATAGTGCAGCGTAGATACTTCATGAAGTCAATTCTGCTAGGGCTCCAATTTTTCATCTGAATCCGATGTGTTGGAACTTTTGTGGTCCCATGCAATACGACCATTTTTTTTCGGATTCACCCAATCCTGATCTTGTGTCATTATCTTGTAAATCTGGTCCAAATCATCATCACTTTCATAATAATAGACCGGTTCAGTATAGCGTGGTCCTTCTACAGGGTCTAGAGGCACCACTACATGGAGTGATTTCTTCTCCAATATCATCTTCGACTTCTTCAAATTGATTACCCCATTCATGTTAGTGGCCCAATCGATCCCAAGGAGCACAGGGTAGGGATTTATGTCATCCACAATCTCTATTACTTCAAAATCAGCTAATGCGCTCGCACCCTCAATATCAATCGTTACTCCCTGCAATCTTCCCGTGGAGATGATTTTCTACTGATTTTCCTTTCTTAACTGAATAGGAGACCACTATAGCATAGGTTACCCCATTCTCTCCCGTGTCTGCTTCAACAAAACATTCGCGTCTGACCCCAAATCTAGAATAACTTGATCCATCTCATATTCATCTATATGCGTAGTGAGCCTCATGTCACGCCCTGTTCTCGCCTTATGCCTCCCAATTTCCTTGACTATGCGTGGTCCATTAGTAGTGTTTTCCTTTCCAACACACCTATTGATCAGCTCTTACAGTCCCTTCACAACCTTTCTATCATGCAACAACTTCATACAGGTTTCTAAGAAAGTAGTAATCATGGACGGGTCCATTTCGTTAGTCACCTTCTCTTGACCTCCTAAGGCAGAGGCCTTAGCGAAACTTTTATTCATTTCCATAATGTTTCTATTGCGTGATCTAGATCAAATCCAATCTCTTTTTTTGGTGCTTTTCGGACCCACCCACCTTCTTCAGGCTACTTCCCCTTATCTTCACTAGTTGTCGCTCCACTCCATAGTATAATGTTTACCTTAGGATCTTCCTCGCCAGGCTGAGCCCTCATCATCTGTAGGTTTTGAGTCAGCTCCTAAGGCTGCACCCCCCTTTCGCATATTTTAGCTAATAATATATGGAAATCCTCCATCGCGTGGTCAAATAGAGTACAATAGCAGCATGACAGATGCGTCAGATTTAGGAAGTCTCGCATGTAGTGCCTTGGTCCCCCACAGTTGTAACAAATGACCTGCCCCAAACCTCTACTAGGTCCTACTCCACCTTAGCCTCATCCACACCCCTGATACTCGCCTCATGCTCCCCCATCACCTTGGTTCGGAGGCTGGGTTTCTACCTGCACCCTATATGCAGGTGTTCTATCCATCATTAATTCGTAACTATGGCAATTGTGCTCATCATGACCCACCGAGTGACAGAAGTTGCAGAAGAGTTGTTGTGGTGTCTATATGAATTTCTGCAGCAAATGGAAATTGTTTGTCACATGTTTTACAGCTACCTGATAGATAGCACACCATAGAACGAGCCCTGTACTTGGCCCTGTTGGAGCTTCTGGCCTCAGAGGCATTCGTCTCCCTACTGCAACATAATTTGTGAAAACTGGATAGTTATCTTTGTCATGCCCCTATCTTTTTCACTTCAAGCACCAAACTTCTTCGTGGACCTTGGGCTGAGCTGTTCTATCTTTATTCAGACTATGCATTTCTAGGTAAAGGTTTTGTAACTACACATGAATTTGTTGAATCCCCAGAGTGGCATCTTGCATCGGTGTCTCATGCAATCTCATCGCAATTTCCAGGGCTTCCACCTAGATCCCAATATTTTGTTGTGATAGTGCAACCCTTAGATGATACATGAGTGAAGCCACAAGCCATTCGCAGTGCTGCCCATTGGTGAGATTCATGTTAGCTGTATGGATTGTACACTTCAACGTTTGATCTAGATCCCAATGTGTCTCACCAGGTTTCATCATGATCTCTTTGAATCCCGCAATTGATTGCACTTCTGACTTAGGTCTACTGAATTCCTTATTCAACGTAGTCTAGATATATGTCAGCATGGATGTTGGGTTATCAGTGTAGTACTGAATGTACCACATTAGTGCGTAATCCTGTAAAGCACTAACCAATGTTTCTTTCTTCATTTGATCATCCATGGTATTATGTTAAAAGTGGGTTAAGCAGCTACCTTTATGTTTGGGGCTACGTGAAGTGGAAGGACATTCAGGAGCAAGGGGAAAACAAGCCCTGAATATAACCCGCTAATTGAACCTCTTGTGAGTGAAAATGGCGCATAATTGTTTGAATTTCTTATTTAGGGTATATGAAGGAAGATTGCAGACCTTCGCGAAGGTTTCAAAGCCGAATAAGAGAAGTGCATTGATAAGCCCTAAAAGGCTTATCGATCTACGTGAAGGGAGGGTTATGGTATAAAATGACATAACAACTATCTCAGGGTGTGGAAAGTTGGTTCCTACATCCCCCCATACTATCTTGAGTGAGAATTCAATCCTCACTCCAAGGATTGATGCCGAAAGGGCTAGTAGTGTAGGGATTTGTTTTCCCCTTGCTCCTGAATGTCCTTCCACTTCACGTAGCCCCAAACATCAAGGTAGCTGCTTAACCCACTTTTAACACAATACCATCTTAATCCAGGTATTTAATGATTTTAAATACTTACCTCGTGGCCCCTTATCGATTTCGAACTCTCCTATGATCGAGCCAGTGATCAACAATGTGCACAATCTTATCTTCAGAGGCTTCTAATCTCCACACTAACTTCGGGGTCCAGACTATTGGAGAGTTAAGCCTCCACCTTCCTTGTCTGTTTGCCAACTTCATGATCCACTTGTACAACTCGATTAGGAAGGAACAAAAGAAGATCTTGTGTATCTCTCTGTACATGTATCTATCCAACCACTATTCTTTCATCAATCGCTGATTCTTGTTCTCCGCGAATTCTTGGATCTTTTTATCCAACCAGTATTTGATCTCCTTCTTAGTTGGATTCTAGTGGTGCGACATCACACATCATGTTATGCAGACCCCAGTCCCAGTAACTGAACCATTTGTTGGTATGATGGGCCCTAACCCAGGTTCACTGTTAATTAGCCAAGAAAATCCCTACACTACTAGCCCTTTCGGCATCAATCCTCGGAGTGAGGATTGAATTCTCACTCAAGGTAGTATGGGGGGATGTAGGAACCAACTTTCCACACCCTGAGATAGTTGTTATGTCATTTTATACCATAACCCTCCCTTCACGTAGATCGATAAGCCTTTTAGGGCTTATCAATTCACTTCTCTTATTCGGCTTTGAAACCTTCGCGAAGGTCTGCAATCTTCCTTCATATACCCTAAATAAGAAATTCAAACAATTATGCACCATTGCAGTTACTCTTACTTCTGTGTCTACCTGGATTAGCTTAAGTATTCGTTAACTTCAACATGCATTAGGATTATATTCATGTAAACAAATATTCTTATTTGCATGCATATGACAAAGTTAAACACATAGATTTGCACATCAACACAACATTAAATCATAAACCCAATATTCAACATAACATAACCACATACATTCATAATAGAAGTAAAATAGATCATACAGAGATATATCTAGAATAATTCTCTTTATTGATGGTTTAGATCTCCACTATAGACTCTAACTTCCCTGTGCACATAGCTGCAGGGGTCTACACACTCAGCTGCAGACTTCTACCTTGGGCCTTTGTGCACTCACCTGTAGAGCCTCTTCCTATGCTAATAATCTTTGCTCTTTGCCCTTATAGACCCATTACATCAATCAATTGCCCCAAAAACTTCCTAAGAACTAAACTTCTTTAGACTCTTCTAAGGCTCCCTTTTTATACATTCCCATGCTCTACAGACCAAGGATCAAGCTACCTAAACTAAGGGCGAAAATCCTTTTTGACTCTTTACATATTCATGCTCCATGACCGCAAAATGCAGAGAATTTACATTCTTTATACATAACTTGGGCCTTTAGCGCCAAAAATAACCCTAGGGGACCTGTTCCCAAGAGACACACCCTATGGATCCAAGGATGATACACTCTCGCACAGTGTCCCTTCACTAAGAAATGTGGGTCATATGGATTGAAAATTTTGGTTCCAAAGGTGAACCTCTTGAATTCCTTCGTCCCAACCTTAGCATGCTTGAGATTCTGGATCTTATACAACCCGATATGCAATGGAAGAGTAGAGTATGGTTCCTTATTCTTCCTATGCAATCTTGCTGACATGAACCCTATCAATATGTGATACACAACTTGTTGCATTACCAACTTGTCCATGGAAAACTTCCAAAAAAAATGTAGAGTATTCTGTGCTTTGTATGTTCAAAAGATGGTGCCAACGGGTGAGACATACCAATCTGCTATGTCAATCAATGCCTCCATCGCTACTAGCGATATGAAAGGTAGATCCTACTCAAAGATCATCTTGTATAACAGGGTGACAAAGTGGTCTGATAGTTGTATGATAACTCCACAGAAGTTGCACTTGGAGAACAGCCTACAATAAGTTTGCACAAAGGTTTCTGAAGGTGTCCATACCCAACTCAAGTCTGGGAGTATTGCATCAAGTATGTAAGAGAACATGAAAAAAATTCTTGCTGACCCTTCGACGGATGTCGAGCTTCTGTTATTTTCTCCTTCAACTAGACAACCAACATGTCATACTAGTTGAAAGGTTTTCCTTCATTTTCCAACTGATCCAACACAATCACCCAACTCTGCAGGAATGTTTCTGTACTCTCTTGGTCGTATAAGTGACATGTGAAGATGACTAAGATCTAATATTCCTTCTATAGTATCCTTGTCTTATACACTTGGGTGGGTGTCATCCCAAAGTTAGATGACTCTTTCACCCATCTCTTCAAGATGTCTCTTGATTTTTCACCATTGTTGGGTTTGGTGAAGGGTGTATCCATCATGATCACTGGCTACAACAAGTGATACACTGCCTGAAATTTCTTTGCCTTGAAGGTAGCAAGTTCTATTCCACTGACACTAGTCAACACCATTATCTCTGGATTAGTATGCGAGACAATCTAGTGTATCATGTCCACGCATGGAAACGCGAGATACTTGCATGTAGTCCGGTACAAGCTAGACTTGTGTATGTTGATATAAACCCTATAGTACTCTAGATTCTCCTCAAATGTGCCTAAAAATATGTCGTTGATGTCCTGTCATTTCATTTTGATCTCCTTGTTTATGAACAACTTAGTGTCTTCATAGATGGGTAGGCTCATGGACATTTTCTTGACCACATCTCTAGTTACACTCTCAACATTGTCCTTTGAGCCTACTCTCTTGGAAGCCATTGTGCTTGTATTTCTAAGAGACGGATGGACACATGTGATACTTGGAGACAGATAAATAGTCATAGCAAGAAATCTATCAATTGAAAAAAAAATCAACTTGAGGACTAACACGCAGCACACCTGGGTGATTGACTAAAAGATTTGTATAATTTTGATCATTACGTTGGGAGACTGACTACCAGAATCGCGTAGAACACAGTCTGGACTATCAGTGAGTTGACTGACTATTGAAACTGCATAGAGCATAGTCCAGCTTGGCTTGTTGAGGACTGAAATTGCACAATGCGTAGTTTCAACCAGCTAGAATACAACCTAGTCAAACATCATTTGCGCAATTCCAGGGGCCAACGGGGCATTTCCTCTTAGAATTGTGCAGAGAAAGCCTAGGAGGCTAGTGTTGGGAAAGCTCTGCGCAATTCTTGGAAGGAAGGTAGAGCCTTCACTCTCAAGAATGCGTAATGCAAGCTAGGCAAGGCAAGATCTAGGCTAAGGCAGCCCAGAGTCACCGACGGGCGATTGAAAAATGGTGAGTGAATGAACATACATGAAATTAGTGAGTGCATTATTCAGTAAACGGGAAAACAAGTAAGTGTGTTAAGCGAGTCTCCTCAATGCCAAGCGTCAGTGCAGAAATAGTGTCATGCATGCGACAATAAGGAGACATAATGAAAAGTTTGAAACAATGGTTCTACAAGCTAACATGCACTAAAATGACAGCAAGCATTCAACAAAACCAAGAAAACAACACTCAGACAAACTAAAATACAAAAAGCGACATAGAAGTAGTAAAAGACATGAAAATAAGACTTACTCGAAAAAGTTGAGCTGAGTGTGTCGAATGCTCCTAGATGCGATGGGGAATGCCATCGCTCCAAGATCAAAGTGAATAATGAGCTTTGAAATGTTTAACAAATAGTTTTGATAAGATTGAGTCTTATAATATGCATGCCACAAATATAGGGAAAAATGACAGTTGGTGGGAGGTTTCTAAAATGACTTTTGCATGTAACCCCCAGCTGCTAAAAATGGATCCCTAAAATCCAGGGATGCTTTTTGCCTTTTTGCCTTTTTCCTTTTTTCTTTTTTGGGAAAAATTAACCCACGCATGCAAAGAAATATTGGTCAGTCCTGGAGGGAACTGGTCTACTTGGGAGCACATGTAATAGACTGCAAGCCTCTAGATGACTTCTGCACAGTTTCTAGGTTGAGTGGCTTTGGATTACCCTCAAGCTCTACGTAATTTCTAGACTAAAGCCAAGGCTATTAGCTAGACCTGGCTAAATTTTGAGAGCAAGCCCAGTGATGGCCTTCTCTATGCAATTTTCAAAGGGAAGGTTGTCTGATTGCTCTGCGCATTTCTAGAGAGTAGCAAGCTGCCTTGATTCTCTGTGCAATTTTGGAGAGAAAGGTTGGTTTCCCTCTAGTTCTACACAATTCTTCAAGTGAGTACACCAGCCAAATAATGATCAAGTCACGGAATGTCATCTTGCAGGTGGAAGGCAAAAAAGCTAGCAAACACAAGCTGATAAGCCACAAAAACTAAACTGAAGCATAAGTACATGTCAATGCAAGAAATGTTACTAAGGATGGTGGGTAGGGAGGCTCCAAAACGAAGCTAAGGAAAACATTTAGAGGGTGGTTGTAATTGATACAATATCGCTTCATAGGGAAGTACACTTTTCTATTGAGTTGGTATCAGGGGTAGCACTAGCATCGAAGGCACCTAATAGGATGAGCACTCTAGAGTTGGTGGAATTGAAGTTGTAGTTGAATAAAATTCTTGACAAGGGATACATTAGGCCAAGTGTATCACCTTGGGGTGCACTAGTGTTGTTTGTGAAGAAGAAGGATGGCACTCTCAGGTTGTGCATTGATTACTTGCAACTGAACAAGGTGACAATCAAGAACAAGTATATATTGCCAAGTATCGATGACTTGTTTGATCAATTGAAGTGATAAACAATGTTCTCGAAGATTGATTTGAGATCAAGACATAATCAGGTATGCATCAAAGAAGAGGAAATCTACAAGATTGCTTTCCAGACTAGATATGGACATTATGAGTTTGTTGTGGTTCTTTTTGTTTTGACTAATTTCCCAAATACTTTCACGTGTTTAATGAATATAGTGTTGCGTCCTTATCTTGATAATTTTTTGATTATATTGATTGATGATATATTGATATAGTATAAGAATGAGGAATATCATGCAGAACACTTAGCAACAATATTGATATTGTTAAGAGAGCATGAGTTGTATGCTAAGCTTAGTAATTTTGGTTTCTTTCAGACAAAGGTACATTACTTTGGACATGTTTCTTCCAGGGAAGGCATAGCAAAGGATCCAAAAAATATCAAAGATATCATGGAATGGGTTACACCTAAGAATGTCGATGAGGTCATATCATTTATGGGTTTCATAGGTTATTATAGGAGACCCATCACGAATGTCTCATGGATTTCCTATCCTATTACATCAATGTAGAGGAAAGGAAAGAAATATAATGGATGGAGGGATGTGTATCTAGTTTTGAGTAGTTGAAGGCATTACTTACAAATGACCCAACCCTAAATATTGCAAATCCATATAAAGAGTTCGTCGTGTGTACATATTCTTGCAAGAGAGGAAATGGTGGAGTCTTTATTCATGAGGGATAGGTGGTATGCTACGAGTTAAGGAAACTGAATGAGCATGAGTAAAACTATGTGACACATGATTGTGATTTGGTTGAGATCATTCATGGATTGAATATGTGGAGGCATGGCCTTCTTGGCAAGAGGTGATTCTTGATGAGTGATCATATTGGACTGAGGTACTTATTTGGCTTACCTAATATGAATTTCAGGAAAGCTAGTGAGTTTGACTTCAAGATCAGGTACATTAAGGGTAAGGAGAATAAGGTTGTAGATGATATTAGCAAAAGAGTGCAGGTGAATCACATAACAACTATGATTTTGTATGTGATATATTTATAGGATCATATATTACAAGAAGGACAACATCATGATGGGTATTGGGAGCTTAAGAAACGATTATGGAGGCATAGTGCAGGTGAACAAGATGCGGATTATCATCTCACGACAGATGGTTTGGTGATATTTAGGGATAGGATCTATGTGTTAGACAATGATGAGCTCAAGAAGATTACCTTGAGGGAATTTCATGTTAATTTGTATTTAGGCCATCGGGAATATCAAAAGATATTGGAAATGGTTAAGAAGTTCTACTAATGGCTGAATATAAAGAAAGCGGTAGCTTATTTCATCGCAAGGTGTTTGGAATTTCAACAAGTAAAAGAAGAGTGTAACCATCTAGGTGGTCTATTGCAGCCAATTTTGATTCTGGAATTCAAATTGGAGGTCATTTCTATGGATTTCATTACATTTCTTTTGAGGACATCTAGACAACATGATTCCATCATGGTTGTGGTTGACAAGTTGACAAAGGTATCTCACTTCATAGCGATTAAGTTTACTTATTCAGCTAGTGATGTAGCTTAGGTGTTCATCAGGGAGATAGTGAGGTTGCATGGTATTTCTAAGAATATTGTATCCAACAGAAATGTTGAGTTAACTTCCAGCTTTTGGAAGGATCTATTTGTAGGCTTGGGGATAGAGTTGGCCTTTGGTACAACTTATTATCCATAGATAGATAGATAGACAAAAAGGGTCAACAAGATTATGGAGGACATCTTGAGGATGTATTTTATGTACCAACAAAAGAGGTGGGACAAGTATCTTCCACTTTTTGAGTTTCCTTACAACAATAGGTATCAAGAGTCATTGAAGATGAGTACATTTGAGGCACTTTATGGGTGGAGTTATAATACTCCTATAAGCTATAATGATCTACTGAACAAGTTAATGATAAGATATGATGGCAGAGATGGAACATGAAGTATAGGTTATCAAGAAGAATCTAAAGGAAACACAAGATATACAAAAGATTTATCTAGATCAGCATAGGGTGTTTAAAGAGTTTCTAGTTGGGGAGCATGTGTACTTGCACATCAAAACTAAGAGGATCTCCTTGAGGATTAGATCATGTGCCAAGTTGGCACCTTGGTATTTCAGGCCTTTCAAGATATTTGAGAGGATTAGACCAGTGGTGTATAAACTTGTACCGCTGCCAACAATGAAAGTCCATGATGTTTTCCATGCTTAATTTCTTAAAATCTATGTGAAGGATGTTGATAATGTAATTGACTGGTCTATATTGTAGGTGGATCTAGAAGGAGTATTCTAGCTAGAACCTCAGTACATATTGCAGTGGAAATAGATCATGTTACAGAACTGAGCAATCGAGCAAGTTAAAGTGCATTTGAATCACTTTAGGACTAGTGAAGCTAAAGGGGATATGGCTAATCAGATGCGGGCTATGTATCGTTCATTTTTTCCGGTTGAGTTAATGGATTTTGGTATACGTGCATATTTATGTATGGTTATTTAAATACCAGAATGAGATATGTTATAAATATCCAATAATCGGTATGGTTGTCATGTTGCTTTTGCTTTTCAACAGGTTTTTCATCGTAAATATTGCATCAAGCTAAATTATAAAGTTCCATGGGAAGTCTGTTTTGGGTTTCAATTATTTTGCTAGTCATATGTGGCATAGAACAATGAGGAGATTGTTCCCCTAAGGGGGAGGGGTCCGTAACAACCCTAGGTTAAAATTTCATGCAATAAAGTTAATAAAGTAAAAATAAGACCAAGGTCATGGGACACGTACTCCAAGATGAATATTGGGAAAAAACATCACAGTGGTTGTTCGCTTCGGTTTATTATGGCTAAGGAAATTAGCAAAGGCATTGAAAAGGAAAAGAGGCATTAATTGATATTTTTATTATGAAGGTAAAGGAAAATAAGAGAAAAGGGAGATGAAAGGTCACTGTTAACACTAGAAAATTGTACACATATTTGAACAATCCAAAATATGGCCAAAGTCACCTAGTAGAACTCATAAGTGAATATTTTCTAGCTAAAGACATTATAAAGTTCAAAAAAAAAAAACCCTAAGGTTTTATATATAAAATTGGATGGCGCGACTTATCCTCAATAGTAATTTACAACTACGCAACATTTCCTTCAAAAGCCATGTGGTTGAAGAAATGGCCGACTTATCAAATTTGGGACCACTTCCCACACTTGGAAGGTGATTCCCTGATAGGTCTCAGTCAAGGAAAGTCGAATATGAGTCACTCTGAAGATATGAAGCCCAAAAAGGAATCCTCTTGTCCTACTCATAAGTCATTTTCATTCATGAACTAAGAGAGGGTAGAGAGACTAAAAAAATTACATATAAATAGGTTGTGGGAAAACCAAAGAGAATACAATGTTATGCTGGAAAAATTGCTATCAGAGCAATGCTTCATTTCGTTGTTGAATCAGAAGAAGTAGAGCACTATTTGTTGGAAGAGTTGCTTCTTAGAAATACATCACTCTAGTGTGGAGAGGATTTCACCATTGAGAGAGAGCCTTGATACTTATTTGATAGAGAGGTTAAGCTTGCAAAGAGATTGAGGAAAGGAACCTCCTTGCTAAGGATTTTTGAGCACCATCGATCAAAAAATTATCTTCAATTGCTTAGTATTCATCTATTGTATTCATCCTCTATTACCAATAGTTAATAAAGGGAGTCATTTTCCATAATTTTGTTGACTTGTTTGCTTCATTAAGCATTACTTGTGTGTTTATCTCTTTGTTTTTAGTTTATGTTTGTATATGAATTTAACTAACCATTTTCTATGCTTTGTTTCTTCATGCTTGTCCATTGACAACAACCAAATTTCTTGTGTTTCTTTGCAGGGAACAACCAACTCCTAAGAAGGTGTATTTTGGTACCCAATTGCTACAAAAAACTACTACAAGGTTGTTGACACCACTATTTTCTTTTGTTTACACATTTGGTTGTATTTGTAAGGCCTCCTCTCTACATTATCACCTCACTGGGCTACAACACCTTTATGGAATTTTTGCAGAACATGGGGGCTTGTTGTCGGCTGAAAAACATGATTGTTCATGTCCTTTTGTTGACAACACGACTTTCATTTAGATAGATTCACACACACTTATTTTATTTAGAAAGACGCGTAACCGCGTTTGAGCACAGCAAAACATGCCTAGTTTCTAGAAAGCATAAAAATCATTGTAATTTTACTTTTCTTAGCTGATTGGCAGCCTTTAGTGAATTTCCTTAACCTCTAAAATTCTTTTCCAAATAGGTTATATTAATTAATTTCTTTGAGAATCACAATTAGTAGGGTAATTAAATTATTTATACTTTTATTTTTATTTGCAATTCTCACATAGCTTAATTAGGGGGAAAATTAAGTGGCAAAATTCCACATATATTCTTAAATATAATTTGATAGTTTTTGAAAATAACATATCTTAATTAGTAAAGGACTAATTCACCCATCATCCTATTGGGATGGGGTCCCTTGGGTTAGTTTTGGGGTTAAAAATCCAAGTTTTGATATAATTTTTGTGAAACGATGTGAATTCTCCGTGATTTATCGATGCCGAGCACATAGGTAATTAGGAGTAAAAGGGTTTTTTGCCCCTTGTATATGTAATGTTTAGTCAGTTTTGAGATCCACCCATGATCCATGGACCATGGTATTGTATAAGTAGGTGTGAATTAGAGAGTCTAAGGCATGATGATGGATGTAATGGGTCGATAGAAGATAGCATAGAGAAGTGAGTCATAGAGGAGGGAAAGGCTCTGTAACTGAGTGCGTAGAGGCTTAGAGTAGAGTCTACAGCTGAGTGTGCAGGGAAATTTTGAGTCTGTAATTCCATATTGAAGATCAATAAAGAAGACTATTGAAGAATCCCTGTGTTTATCTATTTACTTATGTTATTTATGTTTGCAATATATGTTGTGATTGAATAATGTCTTTATGAAATATTGATCTACTAATGCATGACTCTAAGGGATAAGTCTTAATAATGGTACATAGTGCATGTTAAGTACTTTTGCGAAGATTATAATACATTATGTTATGTTTATTAAATACTTAAGTAGATTCGCGTGAGCTCAGATCTAGAGTTATTTTCTAATGCACGTAAGTGGATGATTCAACTATTAAGGGTCCAATCAACGGGCTATATTCAGGACCTGTCATAAACCTTCACAAAGGTCTAGAGACTGTTTAAAGGAAGTTGCAGTACCAAGCCTTGTAGCCTTATAAATCTATGCAAAGGTAGATCTAGGTCAATAAAATACATCACACTGATCTCTGGATGCGGAAACTTGGTTCCACCATCACCCCATACTGCTTCAGGTGATACTTCAACTTGCACTATGTGTGTTGATTCCGAAAGGGCCAGTAGTGTAAGGTTTTGTTTGGCGCAATTAACTTTGAACCTAGGTCAAGGCTCACTAAGCTAACAAATGGTTCCATTACTGGGACCAGGATCTGCTTAAGGAGATGTGTGATGTCGCATGACTAGAATCCGACCAAGAAGGTAATTAAGAAGTGGTTGGATAGAAATATTCACAAATTTGCAAAATAGGAAAACAAAGATTTGCACATGTCAAAGGAGTAGTGGTTGGATAGATACTTGTACACAGAAATACATGAAATTTTCTTCTACACCTTCCCGATTGAATTATACGAGTGGATAGCTAAGTTTGCAGGCGTCCAAGGGAGGTGGAAGCTTGATGGTCTAATAGTGTGGACTCTATAGCTAGTGCGAAGGTTGGAAGCTTCTGAAGATAATATCACGTGAGTTTTTGATCACTCTCTTGATTGAATTATAAGAGGATTTGTTACAAAGTTCGTTGTTGACACCTCAGTCATCTGTAGCGAAGCAGAGTGACGCTTCTTCAAGAGACTACAAGGTAAGTATCTGAGATCTCTGAATACCTAGATTCAAATGCTCTTGTGTGAAAAATGGGTTATGCCATTGGCTTGATGTTTGGAGCTACGTGAAGTGAGAAACTCTTCAGAGAATGAGAGAAATCAGGTCTTGAATATAGCTCGTTGATTGGACCTCCTTCAAGTGAAGACGAGGGAATGGTACAAGCCTCACCACAGAGTGTTTTCTAAGTGATAAGATAGGGTTTTCCACAGATATATCATCCAGCCAGTCCACCTCCACCCCCACCTCCACAGCATACACCTTTGCCCACACCTATGCCACCACCTTTGTCATTCAACATGTCAAACACAATGAAGCTGCCAATTTTCAAAGGTTTAGGGAATGAACATATAGATCAATTATGGTTTGTTGCAAATGTTGTGTGGACAATGCAGCAGATTATTGATGACAACATAAAGAAGGCGTGGTTAGTTACTGCTCTACAGGACCACGCACTGACATGGTATATAAGTACTATTCTGATCATCCTGTGAAAACTCTAGTAGAGACTAAGGCTGCTTTAAACAAAGAATTTAGTAAACCTAAGTTTGACTTGGAGTCAGTAGTCGAATTTAAGGAGATCATGATGAGGATCAATAAAATGCCTTGGGAGCTATATGAAAGGTTGAAATGTGTGATCCATGAAGCTAATATGCAACTCACAGATGGTCAGCACTACAAGTGGTTTATAGCCTCGCTTCTGCCCCACTTGAGGATTGCTCTGTCGCAGCTGAATATAGGAACTTAGGTAGAAGCCCTAGAAATCATGGTGAGGTTGCATGTGATGCCCATGCATGATGCAACCTCGAGGGTACAACATATTCACTCTGAGTTGTAGAGCCTTTTCTTGGAATTTCAAAGCTTGAAGAAAGAGAAGGAGACTAAACAAGAGGTACACGAGGAAGTTTGGTGCCTAAAATGTAAGAAATAGGGGCATGATAAAGACCACTATCCCATATTTGCGAACTATCTCATAGGAGGGGGACCAATTTCCTTGAGGCCAGAAGCTCCAGCAGGGTCGAGCATGATGGTCACGCTATGGTGTGCTATTTTTTAGGTGGATGGAAAAAACACCACGGATAATTGTCACTTGCTTCAAAAATTCATTCAAGCACCGCAATAGTTGTTCTACAAGTTCTGCAAATTAGTGTTCCATGATGAGCGCCACTGTGGCAACTAAGAACTAATGATGGAAATAATGCCTATGTATTGGATGCAAGCAGAAACTCAGCCACCAGATCAGGGCATTGGAGGAGTTCATGGAGGATATTAGGGACAAGGACAAGGTTGAGGAGGAGGAGGGCTTGGTAGAGATTGGGGTTAGTTTATTTTTTACAATTGTCGAATGCCAAGGCACTACACACGAGAGTGTCAGAATCAGACCCGCCCATCCTGTCAATACTGCAACCAGTTTGACCACACTATATAATATTTCCCTGTTTTGATAGAAAATATGCAAGGGAAGAAGGTGCAGCCTCAACAAACTACACAAAACTTACAAATCATGAGATTTGAGCCCTGCGAAGAAGATCAAAATGTGAATATAGTACTGAGGAGAGGAATGAAGACTGGTGATGATAAGGGAAAATAGCCTAAAGAGGATAGATGGGTTTGCGAGGCCCTAGAGAAGGAAGTTGGGTTCGATCTAGAGCACGTGAATTAAATGTTTATGGAGGAAAAGAAAAGCTTTGTTGAGGCATCTACCTTAGGAACCTAAAAAGGTTGATCCCTTTGTACTTACCACGTTCTTAGAGACCTGCATGAAACTTTTGCGTGATAGCAAGGCTTTGAAAGGCCTACAAGAATTGATAAAAAAGTGTGCTGGTCAAGAAAATTCCCATGATGGATAGAGCATGATTAGAAAAATTGGCAAACATAAGGAAAGAACAGGGCACAAGATGAGGCTCATCGCGCAGATATGAGAATATGAGATGGAGTAGGTCATTCTGGATCTAGGGTCTAATGCAAACATTTTTCCTAAACAAACATGGGATAGAATGGGGAGACCCATGCTAAAGTGGTCTCTGATCTAGCTTAGAATGGAAAACCAGTATAAGATCATCCCAATGGGACAACTACATCGAGTAACAGTGGATATAGAAGGTGTGAGAGCACTGACTAATTTTGAAGTAATAGAAATCATTGATGACAACAATCCATACCCCGCACTCCTTGGAATTGACTGGGCCATGGAAATGAATGGAGTCACCAACTTGAAGAGGAGGACAATGTCATTTGAGAGGAAATCACTTCGGGTTGTAGCACCATTGGACTCTATAGAAGGACCATGCTATACTGAACCGGTCTGTGACTATGAAGAAAGTGATGATGACTTGGATCGGATCTACAAAATAACAATGAGAGATCAAGACTGGATTAATACAACAACTAATGGAAAGATTGCATGGGACTAGGAAAGTTCATGTACCTCAGACTTAGATGAAGGGTTGGAGCATTGGAAAAATACACTGCATGAAGTATCTACAATGTGGTGCAACATTATGACTAAATCGATGCGTTGTGTGTCATTGGAGGTAAGAAATTTACCCTATTATGATGGTTTAACTAATGTAGATAATATTTTGGATGCTTTTGAATGAGAAGTCCCTAAGGGTCATCACTTCCAAGCACTTGATTTGGCATTGTGTGCTACACTGCGCATGATGGTGGCATACGCACAAGGATAGCTTTGGTGAATGGCAAGATTACAAAAGGATGATGAGGTTGTGATTTGGTCATCCTAAAATTTGATTGATTGAGAAATTCAATGGGAGAAATGATCTACGTGATCATCTAGTGAAGTGGAATAAATCTTATAGAACAGAGCCACAACCATAGTGGGTGCACTTATTCTGTCATACTTTGGATACAATCCCTATGAATTGGTATCTGGAAATTAAGCTCTGTAGGAGATTAAGGCAATGATCTTCAAAATCCTGCAAGAACCTTTGGAGTGGGTTCAACCAGATTGGAGATGTGCCATGCGTTGGAATGCTATAATGTGACTACTAAGGGGGAGGACGAAGATCCAAGAAATATTAATATTCCAGAGGCCAAACAAAATCGTGAAGTTGAAGGTCCACAAATAGAGAACCCGAACATCACCGCGTTGTTGAAAACCAAGAAAGTGAACATTGGTACTGAAGCAAAGCCATAAATTGTGAAGATTGGGGATTACTGGGATGATGCCACAATGGATAATGTTGTTGAGTTACTTTGTGAGTACCAAGATCTTTTTCCTACCAAGTTTTTGGACCTGAAGGGCATAATGGGCGACTTGGGTATGACGAAAATCACTTTGAAACCGGATGCAAAGCTTGTTAAGCAGAGGTTGTATCTCCTTAATCCCAAATACATGGAAAAGGTTCACTTGGATTTGGACAAGATGCTAGAAGCAAGCATCATCGAACCTGTAGAAGAATCTGATTATGTGAGCCTGATTGTGGTTGAGGAGAAGAAATAGAAGGGAGAAATAAGGATTTGCTTATATCTAAGGAAGCTTAATGATGCCTACATTCATGACCCATTCCTGACGCCATTTACAGATGAAGTATTGGACAACATTGGAGGGTAGGAGGCCTACTTGTTCACTGATGGATTTTCTGGGTACCATCAAATCAAGATCATAGCAAAGGATAGGAGCAAAATAACGTTTGCGATGGAATGGTGTTGTTTCTAGTATACTGTAATGTTGTTTGGACTCAATAATGTGCCTACGATATTCTCTTGCGTAATTTCTAAAGCATTTAACGGTTTCATTCGTAAGTTCTTGGAGGTGTATTTTGATGACTGGACCATGTTCGATTTAGTGAAGTGCCATGTAGCAAGTCTATGCCTAATGCTAGATATGTGTCGTAGACACTGGATCACGCTAAATCTGAAGAAGTGTATATTCTGTGTCTCCTTTGGGATCTTTCTGGGTCATGTGGTGTGCAAGAAAGGGCCGAGGGTGGACCTTGCCAAGATCGCGGTGATAGTGAATTTGGAGGCCCCAAGAAGTGTCAAATAGTTGTGTGCCACGCTGGGACATACAGGATATTACAGGAAGTTCATCAAAGGCTTATGCTCAGATACCACACCCATGGAGAAACTATTGAATAAAGATGCTTCATTCTATTCGGATGAAAAATTTCAACACATTTTAGATGTTTTGAAGGAAAACATGGTCATGTCGATGCCTCTTTCATTGCGTTGGGATTAGTGCTAATGGAGGCTGGTGAAGGAGAAATGGACCACCCTATAGCCTTTACGAGCATGAAATTATTGAAGGCCGAGAAGAATTACTCAATGAAAGAGTGCGAATGACTAGCTATGGTGTACGCGCTTAAAACATTTAGGCACTATGTGTTAGGAAGACATTTCAAAATGTACAAAAATCATTCTCCCTTGAAATATCAAGTCAATAAACATGTGTTGGGGGGGAATATCTGTCGATGGTTGTTACTATTCTAGGAGTATGGCTTTGAGGTTATTGTAAAGCCAGGCAGGTTGAACGTAGGACCTAATCATATGTCGCGGATTGAAATAGGAGAGGAGCCTACTAATTTGGAGGAAAAGTTGTCTAATGTGCAGCTCTTCACAGTGCACATAGAAGATAACCACTTTGCAGATAATATTCACTTTTTGACTAAAGGAATAGTACCGGAAGGGTATACAAGTCAACAAAAGAAGGAACTAGTAGTGTGCACGTCGGATTTCTCAGTGACTACAACACATTTGTATAAGATGGGTATAGATGAGATATTACGAAGATATGTGCCAAATTTTGAGAAGAATATAATTCTCACTAAAGCTCATGGAGGGGCTATGGGAGGACATTATGCAGGAAAGGAGATAACACAAAAGATTTTACGTGCAGGTTTATGGTGGCCTATGCTATATAAATATTCTAAAGCATATTGTAGGGCATGTGATGCATGTCAATGAATAGGAAGACCATCACAGAGGGATGAGTTTCCAATGAATCCTCAAGTATCATTGCAACCATTTGAAAAATGGCCGATTGATTTTATTGGGCCAATTCAGCCCCCAGGAAAGAAGATGGGTGTGCGCTATATCATCACTGCGATGGAGTATCTAACTTGATGGGAAGAGGGATAACCAGTTAAGGATTGCACAAGGGAAACAACAATGAAGTTTTTGTTTGAGTATGTATTAACCAAATTTGGTTGCCCAAAAGTGTTGATGAGTGATCGAGGTATGCACTTCCTAAATGAGACAATCAATGTGTTGACTAAGGAGTTCCAGGTCTATCATCAGAAGAACACACCGTGTCATGCTCAGGCTAATGGAATAGGTGAGGCCTTTAATAGGTTTTTTTAGAACGCTCTCACAAAGATCGTACTTACAGTACTATGGGCATATAGGACTACTTGTAAAAAGCTGACAGGGCAGACACCTTTTAGATTGGTCTATGGTGTATAAGTTGTGATGCTTATGAAATATAAGGTGCCTAGTATATGCATAACATCTTTCACAGGTATGGCAGATCGTGAAGCCTTGGAAGAATGGCTTGCGTAGATGATGGAGCTTGAAGAAGACCAATTCTTGGCTGGATTCCATCAGCAAGTATAGAAGGAACATGAAAAATCATGGAACGATTGAAACATCAAGTTGCACACATTCAAAGTAAATGATTTGGTTTTATTATATGATAGTAAATTCACTAAGTTTCTGGGGAAATTTTAGATGCATTGGTTGGGTCCATATATTATCAAATAAATTACAGATGGAAGCCCAGTTCAACTCATGAAGTTGAATCGAGAAACTTTTATGGGAAGGGTGAATGGAAGCCGATTGAAGCCATATACAAGGGATCCGACACAATGGCTATATGGCCACAGTATAGTTTGAGTGCTCCAAGCAGTTGCAAGGGAGTGTGGGACTATAAACTACATTTCAAGGTTTGGTGGACTACGCAGCAGGTGGGTTGTGCAATAGATGATACAGATACAACCTATCAAGTTGGGTAAAGGACATTGTGATATGAATGGAGGTACTACGCAGCTAAGTAGGAAAGTGACCGTTGGAGTCACTATTCATGATTTGACAGCCAAAAGATGGCTAAGAGGAGTGAGTTGGCACATTTAAAGCAAAAATATTTGAATATTTGTTGCCAAAACAACATTAATGGTCAAATTTTTGGGGGAACAGTCAGATTTGAATTAAAAACCCCTATAAATTATGTGTTCCATCTAACTGAGAACACTTTGCACCCTTAGAGTTTTTGTTGAGATGTGTTGTCTGTTGCCTATCAACCACTTTTATTTTGAGGATTTGGTTGCGGGCTATATATTTTCAAAGTTATCAGAGTTGAATCAGAAATTCATCCTTGAAACCATGTTAGGACCAAGCCCTACCAAGACTGTTAGTACTAGCGGAGATGTCATGTTTGAAGGAGCTGCTCCAGAAGTAGTGAGTATGGAAGCTCCGACTCTTGTGACTATGACACCGAGGTCACCTAGGCTGAAGCCTACTCCTACTAGAGAAACCCAAAAACTGAAAAAGGATGAACAAAAGAAGTCAGTGACAGTATGAAAATCACCTAGAAAGCACTCTGCAACTCAAAAACAGAAGAAAGACAAGTAGCCCGAGAAGGTTGTTGATTTGGAGGCCAAGGAAGGAAAGAGCACCGAGGACATAGAGGTTGAGGGAATTGAGACCATTGCAAAGTTTCTTGACTATATACTTCCATGCAAGGGGAAATCAAAGGTCACCAAGGACCTAGACTCAGACAAATTTATCACTTCTATGCCCCTGCTACCAGAGCAGGTTCCCTCCGAAGGTGCACATCTTACGTGGATCCCCTGCTGAAGATGGAAGATTGGAACCTTATAGATCATGATTGATTCCATCACCTAGTGACAAAAAACTATATGAAGTGCATCTACTATGCAGAATCAGATGTCTCTGAGCTAGAGATGGTGGAATGGATCGGCGAAGTGGAGAATTCAAGATTGTTGAACCTGTTGTGGGTGACCCATTATCACCGCACCAGTATCAACATAGTTAGTGTGCATCAATTAGTTACTCTAGTGCATGATGGGTGCTTATGGCTAGGAGGGCCTATACCCATCAATGACATGCTCATCCATAGGATCACACACCTACCATACAAGGGTTTAAATCCAGCCAAGGAGTTTGGCGGAAAGACAAGAGAAAAGGATTTGGCAGAGAAGATGAAGAAAGAATTTTCCCTCATGAAAAAGCTACGTGAATACTAAATCACTTCCATAAATGACCATATGGTGAAAATTTCCACACAAATCTTAATCGGGAAGGTAATGAGGAAGTTTCGAGTGGATGCAGTTTCCGTGCTCATGGTTTCTATAGCTGCACAATGTCCAAAGGGTGTGTAGTTCAACTGATCAAGGTACCTATGTAGTGAATTTCTCATGAATTGTCGTGAGTTCCAGGATGAGACCAAGTCATTTCATTATGCTTGGTTTCTTCTCTCCATTTTGTTGGTCACATGGTAGTTGCCAGAGGACAATTAGTTTCCTCCATTGAAAGAAGGATTACCAGAGGGCACACAGTTTGCCTCCCTATGGGCCACAAAGGACCCCACGTGGGTCACATAAACAAAAATATTGTGGGTTCTAATGGAATCAAGCCTCCACATGGCCATCAACCAGCGTCCAAGGTTGTCCCCAACCTTGTATGAGTAGTTTTCAGCTTATGACGGGTTCAAGGCTAACTTCCACCGAGTTTATATTCACGCATCAAAGGATTCGCAGCAGAAATGGCATGACTTGCTATATTTGGTCACAGATATAAACATACATGAGGTAATCAAGCGATGGCCAGAAGAGTGGTGTGCCCCCTCATAGTTGGACGTTGTAACCACTAAGGGTGCGGGAAGCTCAGAAACAAAGAAAAGAAAGGATGTAGCTGAGTAGGCTACGAAATTTGGCCACACAACAGAAAAGGGAAGCCACAGAGAAGGCTCAGATGGATAAGGAGTGCGCTGCTAAGGAGTAGGCTAAGCAAGAGCAGTGTGAATCAAAGCGTAGTGTCAAATCTCCTTTGCCTCGAGGAGTAAGAATAGTCTGAATAGGGCGATGAAGGAGATGAGGGGCAGAGCACCCCTTTTCAACTAAAGAAGTGTGGACAGGAGCAGTGGGAAGGTCCATGGAAAAAGTAGAAATTGGAAAAATCGCAGGGTGATCCCATGGTATTGATAGAGGGTGATCTCAATGAGATCAACGACAAAGTCTGGGAAAATACAACTGAAGTGCTGCAACAATTCGAGCAATAATACACGCAAACGTTGGGGAGCATCCAGAAGGATTTGTGCGAGCTGTAGATCTAAGCTAGCAAGATACAGGTGGGCATGGTTCAAGCGAGCATAACACAAGTGAGCTTGGCACCGGGGATAAGTCAAGCTACGCAATTGGTAACGACCCTAGACCTTTGCACTGTTGCTTTACTAGAAGGGTCCCTACATGCAGAGTCAGCTGATGACTGCATCATCTTGAGTACCCTTAACAAAATCAGGCTAAACATTACAATGCTCCCCAATGAGCTTCTTCATGCACTGTAGGTAGGGTGACGGAGGAATTGAGAGCTCGGGAGCAGCACACTCTCAATATGATTAGTGAATACAAGGTGAACAATGAACATATTTTCACCGAGAAAATGTGGGCCTTAAAGGAAAAGGAAATGTTGTAGGCACAAAATTCGAGGCTTGAGTCTGCAATTGCAAAGGCATGCAGGACAATGCCAAAGCTTCACATTCTAGAGGATGCATAGCCAGAAGCTAAAATTGGGAATTTAGTCACTGGCCTACGCGAGGGAAAGGCAGAAGTTGGACAAGTTCAATTCGAACTCAAAATGAAAATAATGGAGCTGTAGCACAAATTACAGCCTACGACTCTGCCCGAGGTCAAGGAGTAGTGCAAAGGCACCATAAAAAAAGGGATGGCCACTTTGGATGCCACAATTGCTAAATTCGCAGACTTATTTGAGCAGGAAATGGAATTGGTGAAGACTGTAGAAATACCTAAACCTGCAGATATTGAATACAGAGGTTTGTAAGCTACAGAAGAAATACGATGAGGTCCAGGCAATGGTGTGATCAATTTCTCCAGCGCAACAACTCACCAAGTTATAGGAGGGGAAGCAGCTCCTTGCACAAGTAGAAGTAGCCGAGAGGAAGGAGGTCGTTCCTAAGGCTGAGTTGGGACCTTCGTTAGAAGAGGCTTACTAAGTCACAACCAACATTTAGGAGAAGCAGACAAGCTTACAACAAATCCAACAAACGATGTAGCTGGCCACGGAATGACCAGCCACAGAACAACTAGTTGAAAAAGTCAAGCAGGAAGCTATGCAGAGCATTCCTGAGGTTGCAGTACTGTGGGTGGAGCTGGGGGATCTCTGCGGCAAGATCGTAGCACCAATCGAGTGACTTAAGGGCGAGTCATGACATTTTTGTTGGGTGCCTATTGGGATGGGGTCCCCTAGGTCAGTTTTGGGGGTTAAAACCCCAAGTTGTTATGTAATTTTTGTGAAAAGATGTAAAGTATCTGCGATTTGTGGATATGGAACACTTAGGTAATTATGAGTAAAATGGGTTTTAGCCCCTTGTATATGTAAAGTTGAGTCAGTTTTGAGATCCACCCATGGTCCGCCGACCATGGGATTATATAAGTAGGTGTGTCTTAGGGAGTCTAATACATGATGATGATGGATGTAATGGGTCGATAGAAGATAGCGTAGAGAAGTGAGTCATAGAGGAGGGAAAGGATTTGTATCTGAGTGCATAGAGGCCTAGAGTAGTGTCCGTAGATGGGCGCGCAGGGCAGTTTTGAGTATGTAATACCATATTGAAGATCAATAAAGAAGATTGTTGAAGAATCCATCTGTTTATCTGCTTACTTCTGTTATTTATGTTTGCGATATATGTTATGATTGAATAATGTATTTATGAAATATTGATCTACTAATGTGCAACTCTATGGGATAAGTCTTAATAATGGTACGCAATGCATGTTAGGTACTTTCACGAAGGTTATAATACATTATGTTATGTTTATTAAATACTTAAATATATCCGTGCGAGATCAAATCTATGGTTATTTTCTAATGCTTGTAAGTCAACGATTCAACTACTAAGGGTCCGTAAATACCCGTCGTAGACCTTCATGAAGGTTTAGAGACCATTTAAAATAAGTTGCAGTACTAAGTCTTGGGGGTTTATAGATCTGCATGAAGGCAGATCTAGGTCAATAAAAGACATCACACTGATCTCTCAATGCAGAAAATTGGTTCCAACATCCCCCCATACTACTTCAGGTGAGACTTCAGCCTCCATTATGCGGGTTGATGCCAAAAGGGCCAGTACTATAGGGTTTTGTTTGGCACAATTAACTCTAAACATGGGTCAAGACCCACTAAGCCAACACATCCACAAATCTTGTTACTAAACAAAGCATTTTTTCATTTCATTAGTTTTGGGACTAAGGCCAAGTGTCATTACAAAACGTAAGTAATATCTACTTCCCTTGTGTTTTTACAAGAACCTGGGTTTCCATATGAAATATTTTTTTAAGCACTTATGTTTCCCATCTCCCTGTAGGCACACATAGTGTAATAGGAAAACATATAAGGTGTCCATTATCCATGCATCATTTCTTTTTCATGCAAGGAACAGTTTAAAGCTAGTGTAATTAAGAGGATATTGTAATGAATCGCCAAATATCCACATCTTATCATACTTTTCATATTCACTTTCCCACTTACACACAATTACACATCACACACTAAGCTTCTATAATATTTGTTTATGAAGGCATCTAGTCTGTAGAGATTTTTTTACTTCGCCTGTTTTGTCTTACATCTCACACCCTAAGAAAAGCAAGACTCTTAAAAGAATCCATAACTTGAACCAACTAAATGTCCCATAGTGGCCACAAAATAATCTATAGTTTAGGTTAGGACCATTTTGGGTAGGCATCCCATAAGCCGCCATGGTCATGTTACATCTTTGAAACATAGAATTTTAATTTTAGGGTGATTAAAATCCTTCAATCATCCCATGAGAAAGAATACCATATCATGGTAGAGACTTGATTAAGAGGGGTTTGGTTTAGGTCTAGTGCACGCGGTACTATTTGGGGCTACCTGACCCATATAGTGCTACATACTAGTAACTGAATACCAAGAAGCTAAAGAATTGATTCTCACATGGGAAGAAGGTAATTTAGTGGCCAAATTCTAGATCATCCATCCCTACATGTGGAGGTGCGGGCAGCACTAAAGCTTGATCAGTTACCTTGGTTGGTCCTTCTGCTGTTGGAAAGTGTTGCCTATTTTTTTGGGACATTGCCCCAATACCCATCAAAAGATATCTCTACAAGGCCTAGTTACTTTGAGAGTGGAAAGGATTACTAGGTATTATAGGATCTTTTATCATATGAAAAAAAATGAAAAACCAATTTTTTATTTATTGATTACATAGTCTAAGTTAAAGGGAGGGTAATTTTTTATTTTTGCTTTGTTGTATGTATGTGATTAAGTTGCTTTGAGAATGATCTCCTTCCCTAAATCACACAAGGTGGTACACACTCTACTCCACATCATAGGGGACCCCATGGCTCCCCATTGATCTAGAAATTTTCAAAAACTTCCTCCATTATCGGGAGGAGTGCCAAGTCTCTCACTGTTTAGGCACAGAAGACACCACAAAAATACCATTATAGGATCTTCCTTTATCGGTGAAGCTTTTCTTGGAACTCCTCCTAGAAAGAGCACCCCATTCACTACCCCTCATGGGACTCCACAATCTACCCCTCAAGGGATGCCTCACATTACCCCTCATGGGACTCCACAATCTACCCCTCTAGTGATGCCTCACGTTACCCCTCATGGGAATACACAATCTACCCCTCAAGGGATGCCTCACGTTACCCCTCAAGGGATCCCACACAACCCACTATGCCCCCCCCATCCACAGAGTACTCACGAAGGTAACAATATTCATCATGGAACCTCTATACATATAGTTGTTCAAAATAATTTTGTGATGGAAAGAAACTCCCATGTATCACTTTTAGCCTCCTTAAACCTTCCTAATTTAAACAAGCTAACGAATGAACCTATTGCACACGACTAGAATTGGCCACCCATGGCAACCAAAATTTGAAGGGAAACAAGGAGAAGGCATAGGAAATAATTTCATGACCTTTCACCTCTGGCATTCATCCAATAGTATCAGAGATGATACTATTCATTTACAATTGTTTCAACGCACCCTTACAGGGCCTACAGCAAAATGGTACATTCACCAACCTTCTGCATCACATGGGAGATTTAGTTCCCTAGCCACAACATTCTTAACATTCTTCTAGCTCCCATTTAGTCAAGACTCGGGCTTGGAACTCCTTACCCATTTCAAACAAACACTTTATATACACATATCGGATCACAACCATGAATGGCAGAAATTTCAAAGCTTTTGCAAATCACATTTGGAAAACAAACTCCTCCTCGACCTATTTTTGAGATCTCTCACATCGTAAATCTCAAAATATGTGTAAAGGTCATCCCACAAAAGGAGGAAGAGGCCATTATCAAAGCTCAATAATTAGAGCTTATATACACATAGTCTGAATACCTCTACCATATTCCTCTAGACGCCCCATGCCCTACAAATTTTTAAACAAGAAACACTGGGCACATCTAATGTTTCTGACAGATTGATTGGGAACATAGCTCAAAACCAACCTTGAAATACCTTCCAGTACCCTAGATACAATTACAATGGCCAACCATTTGGTGCCATAGGATCACCACATCACACAGGATATTACCCTGGTCAACCTATGCCTATGCAAAATCCTTCTATTCAGGTCAACTAATATCAACCTGCGTAGGGTGGCTAATACCCTCCCATGCAAGGTGACCCATAGCCCCCTAGGAAAGTGGAAGAAATTTCCTCTTCCCATAACTCATATGCCAGTAAGGGACAAGGGAATCAATATTTCTCTTTCCCCGCACTTCAACAAAATAACCCACCAGCATAGGCTAATGCATAGGTTGAAAAAATGAACAAAACTAACCCACCTAACATTGCCAAGAAAAAATCAAAGATCAAGCCAAAGCGAGAGCCTATACAAGGGGGAAATAATCAACAATAACTTCTACGGGCATTACTTAGAAGCAACCAAAACCAAAACCAAAACCAGAGACTAACCAATACAACCCACAAAGAAAAAATAAGAACACCAATCCACAAACTAATCATGATTATGCCATTTATGGTGAATATTGTCATTACACCCGTCATTTTCCTCAACTCCTTGAGTTGAAATGGATGAAATAGAGTGGGGGGAAAGGGGGGGAACCAACAACCTACATTTATGCAACATCCCTTCCCCCATGAAGGAGTGGTAAATATGCAACGGGAACACTCCCAACAACACCATAAACCTCCTTGAGGAAGTTCCCAAAGTGCCTCAAACAATGACATTTACATCGAAGGGGAACAAGTTCTCCTGCATACGTGCAATTGGGAGTACGAAAATTGACCAGAAACCAACCCTTCCATCTCAACTACTGCTGCACCTACAACACCTTTGACAATCCCTCGATATGCCATATAAGCCATCCAAAATATGGTTAAAGGCCCTTTATGATGACCTAGATAGAACTAAAATGTCACTCACAGTTATAACATATTTGATGACTTAGCTCAAACTCCTTCAGTTATGCTAGCATTGGAAGTTTTGCAATCATGCCCAACCCAAAAGAAAACATTACTCTTTGCATTAGGAGTAATCAATTTCGTCGATTCTCATTTAATGGTCTTTGATCTAGACAAATCCACCCTGTGCCTTCCATCAATTGTCGTTTTTCAAATTTTGGTCCCAATCCAGAATATCACCATCCATCATTGCATAGTTGACGAGGGGGCATCCATGTGTATTATTTCCAAAACAATTTGGAAAAAAATTAGACCTCCTGAAATCAAACCATCTGACATCACTTTCAAAGCATCTGATGGGCACCCTCATATTCTCATATGCCTATACCAAGGTGTTCTAATGCAACTGGCTAGTAAAACCATGCTCATAGATATCGAAGTATTGGATGCAGATTTGGATTATAATATCCTTCTTGGCTGAAGTTATATGTATGAAATGTCAATAGTATCATCTTCCGTATTCAAGGTAATGATGTCCTCCCATGAAGGGAAAATTATTACAATTGATAAACTCACATACTATGAGAAGAAGACATTAACATTCCCTAGTGGTGTGCTACCTTTTGGCGTATCTTCTCTTGAATTGATCACAAATTACACTGAATTTGGACCTGAACAATTTAAACCATCAACTATCCTCCGAACATTTCCAAGAGACCCACCTATGATAGTGAGTACCCCTCTGACCACAGTAGCCCCAGTGTGCATGATGAATTTGTCAAACACCCATCAAGATCAGGAAGCAGTTCTGGATACCAGCAACAATGTTGAATTTGATCCTTCATTCCTACGATAAGCTATCACCCAAATACCCTTCTTATTCCCTCCACCCATTTTTGTCTTGCATCAAGTCATCACAACACTCTCTTTCCCCAATATGGCTCTAGTGATACTAGTATGGTATTTGGCCCCTCAGGCTATGTCGCAAAATAAGGTATCACCTTAACATACCTCATTCTTGTAGCCCCTTCTTAGGATAACACCCCACCACAAGAAATGCTTGTGTTGACACCAGTTAGTTCTAGAAAAAGGGATAAGAAAAAATTCAAGAAGGTGGAAGCTTCAAACACTTCCTCCTCTAGGTTACCTCCACCCTGTGCTTTGTGTGAAGTAGGTGAGTAGCCCACTAATATGTGCCCAGACTTAGACAAGTTAAAATCTCTTTTGCATGACCCAAAAGTGCCAATGAATTCTCCTCCCCCTACTAGAGAAAATATGACATCTGCACGTAATAAGGCATTGCGAACCAACCACACATGTTCCATATGCACAAAATATGAGCATTACACCTAGCATTGGCCCACAATCCCTCGATATTGAGATGTGTTAATTTTACTCACCCAAGCCAATATTGTGACCCCATCACTACCAGCCACCCAAATGGAAGATGATGGGTAAAAAACCATTTTCTATGTCACGAGGGAAGAATATTCATGATCATATCCCTCTTTTGGTCCCTCAACCACCCGCCATGCACATAGGCAGCCAAAATCAGTGACACCCCAACATACATCCATGTGTGCTTTATGCAACGAACTAGACCATTTCATAAAGCAATGTCCTGAGTTACAAGAATTTAGGAGGTATTACCCTAACCTACACATAAACTTGAGAAAATGACCCAGACGCAGGTGTCATAGTTGCCACATTTGTGTAGGAAGCAATCATTTCTGGTGTTTCCCACACCTTTCTCGATTCCATGAGCTGTTGGATTTCATGCATTGATTCATTGCTGAGAACTATGATCTAGTTGAACTAGATATTCAATCCCCAAATAAAACCACACTAGTTGGGGATGATAAATATAGGTCCATATTATGCGTATTCGAGGAAAAAAACCCGCCTGAGAAAAATTTAGGCACCCACCAACATGTCAACACCCACCACTATCAATCTAGATCTAGAAGGAAGACAAAACGGTCGTAAGCCATTTTATCAAAATCACCCCACACATTAGGGGATTTTTTGAGGTCTAAAATGGGCCTTCTAAGTAAATTATAAAATAATAGTGGAAATAATAAAATAAGATTATATGACATCATCAAAATTTAGACAGAGAAGAGAAAAAACAATATTTTGAACTCGTATTTTCAACTTATCTCCCTATGGGTTTACTCAAATTTCGAGATGAAACACTCATTGGATGCATAATTTGATTCCTCATCTAAGGAGTACATGTGTTTCATACTTTTGATGGACCATGCTACATGAAAACTGAGAAATACATGGAAAACATGATTGCAATCACATGTATTTCTCATTTTTCGTGTAGCAGGTACCATTGAAAGTAAGCTACATGGGTACTCTTTGGATGAGGAATTAAATTTTTCATCCAATTAGCACTCCTTAAAATTTGAGTAAAAGCTTAAGGAGATAAGTTAAAAATACAAGTTGAAAAAGTAGTTTTATTATTTATTTATTTTTAATCTTTTTACTTTTTTACTCCAAAAATGGTGAATCATCCTCCAGGGTTGACATATTCATCTTGAATCGTAATGGTTCTTATAAAGTTTATTTTCGTTGTATACTTTTCTGAGGAGGCCCATTTTAGACCTCGAAAGTCCCCTAATGCATGTGTCCTATGCGATAGATCACACCACTTGGTAAATCAATGCCAGGAATTGGGCAAGATTAATGTTGTATTTTGCTTATTGGTCCATAATCCATGACCTAACCACACTAGAAATTCATTCCATCAGTGTCACACATACTCTCAAGCAAACCATATGTGCAATTGTTAGTACCTTCCATGTTTTAGAGCAATGAGAATAGCATTAAGACAACGTCACATTGGGAACATACCTCATGCTGATAGTAAGATCCAAAGGCTTATAAAGCCTACGATTTCCCCACCTCATGACACCAAACAAGCATCATTGTCTTATGCTATGGATGATATTAACACCCACACCATTGATAGTGTTAGAACTAGTTCTGTGTGCAGTATTTGCATGAGTAACTCTCATAGTTCTAAGACATGTCATATGTTGCAAAAATTTAGGAAGCATAGGATTCAACATCAACCTCATCATGAGGAAGAAATTTTTTCCCCTCGGAGACCACCTAGGTTGTAAGAACTTCCTCCCATTGATTATCAACCCACCATTATGGAAATTATACCACCACCTAATGCTAACAACACGCAAAATCGCATACAATTCATTTCCTTGTCCATAGGAATCAGGATTCGTGCTTTATGCTCATCATTTTTAGGTGTCAAGACTACTAAACCAACCACACTAATGGTACCATCACTGATGATGCAGACCCATCCCATATGCAAATTGTCAACTTCACTAGATTCTATGACATCAACCACCGAATCACATTCTTTCTAGTTGACCAACATAGTTAGGCCTGAACTCAACCCTCATGATCTCGTGCACCCAAATTCAACTTTAGATAAAAAAATTTAACTCAAATGAAGATATTCTAGAGGCCATGATGGAACTTGAATTTCCATGGGATGCCATGCACCATCATTGGTACTTTCTATCTGAAAAAGAATTTGTACCTATGACACACCTAGCCTTAATATTTTCACCATAGAATCAAAAGATTTATTGCCTCCAGTATAGGTAGATTGGTTTAAGAATCCCATCCCAGCACCAAATGCATGCAAGGAAGGGAAAATGTCAAATATTTCACCTACCATTAAGGTCAATATTTCAAACAAAATTTTCATAGTTGAAAAGATCTCATAGGGGGCGGCTTTCTCTCAAGAGGAGGTGGCCTCATACATTGCCCTATTCCAAGAATATAGGGATATATTTTCATGGGATTACTCTAAAATTCAAGGAATCAGTCCCATCATTGTGGAAAATCATATTGACACCTGGTCTGACACCCACCTTATTAAGCCAAAGCAACATCAACTACATCCCTCTAAGGAAGAAGCGATCAAGTGGGAAATTCAGAAACTCCACAAATCTGGTTTCATTTATCCTATCACTTACACATATTGGGTTTCTAACCCTGTACCTCTCATGAAAAAACATGGCACGATTTGAGTTTGTACCGAATTTCAACATCTAAACTGAGCATGTCCCAAGGACAATTACCCTGTGCCATTCATCGACCAAGTTATCGATGCTTGTGCAGGTCATGAGGCCCTATCCCTCATGAATGGTTTCTCCAAGTATCATCAAATTCAGATTTGCCACACTGATCAGTATAAAAAAATCTTCACAACCCCATGGGGTACATTTTCATATGCAATGATGCCCTTTGGCCTTAGAAATAGTGGTTCCACTTTCCAACAAGCCATGAATTATATCTTCCATGATCTATCTCATATCATTCTTACCTATATGGATGACCTTATTGTATGATCTAAAAAGCATGATGACCATTTGGAGGACCTTGACCTAGTGCTTCAAAGATGTTGACAATATAACCTATGCTTGAACCCTCTAAAGTGTGTCTTCTATGTTAATGTATGATGCCTACTAGGATTCACTATTTCCCAAAAAGGTATTAGAGTTGACCCTCTCAAAGTCTAGGCTGTCAAGGAAATCTCACCTTCAAAAACTTTAAAGAACCTCCAAAGCTTGCAAGGTAAGCCCAAATTCTTACGTCCCTGTTTTCCCGACTACACCTTCTTGCACCTTCTTCATTAGGATATCCCTTTTCACTGGGATTCGGAGGTACAAGACTCATTTGAAGCCCTAACATATACACTATCTTATGCACCTTTGATCAACCCTCCTAACCATAACAAGGACTATACCCTATCTCTCTTAGCATATGAAGTAGCCATTGCTGGGGTATTGGTCCAAGAAGGACCTGATAATAGAAAGCACATAATTTATAAAATCAGAAAGCACCTCTTCAGGCATATGTTGAAGTATGAGCCAATTGAAAAGACAACCTTAGCCCTCATACATTCCATACAGAAGATTCAAAATTACATAATCTTACAGACCACCATCGTAGTAGAAAAGATCAACACTATGCGATACTTTATCACTTGTCATATGATGAACCACAAATACGCTCAATGGGTCATTATTTTATCTTCATTTTTCCTCCCCAAAGAGAAAGAAGGCCCTTATCCTCGCTAAGTTCATCACCAATCTCCAAACATAGACCCAAGGATCCTCCACTAATGATGCATTCCCTAATGAACATATTTTCTTTGTATCAATGGATGACCCCTGGTACGAAAACATCCTCCTCTTTTTTCGAACTTAGAACTTCAAACCTCAATATACTCGTGATGACCAGAGGTGCATACACTACAAAGCCCCCCATTACCTCATTTTAGGGGATATCCTCTATTGACGAGGCATCTACACCATCCTCCACCGATCCTTCACTCACAAACAAGCCAAGCAGGTCTTAAATGATTGCCACAACTTGTCTTCTGGCGACCACCTCTCAAGGGTGGCCACCGCTCAAAAAGTCCTGCGCGATGATTATTTTTGTCCCACCATTTTCCATGACTGTATTCAAGCAATTAAGAGATGCGAGTAGTGTAAAAATATGCGCTCATAAAGTGCGATTCACACCATCTCCCTTACACTTGGTCATCATCGTAGTCCCCTTTTGAAAATGGGGCATAGACTTTTTTCTTCCTTAAGAAACCAATTTCCTGGCTATAGAGAAATTGTGCTTAAGACATTAATAAACATTATTTACTGTCACTTGTTTGTCACTTAGATATATGTTGTGTTCTTAAATGAAGGACCTAAGGACTTGATTTTTTACTCTTAATACATGTATGACTAGAACATCTCAGAATGCCATTTTTTGCTAGATACAAATGATGAATGAAGAAAGCTTGAAGGAAAAGTTAGAGATAATCTGCTGATCATTCATAGAAACTACTATCCATCACTTAGAAGAATTATGAAAATGAGAACTGAATCATAGACAATATGTTGCTTAACATAGAAACTACTATCTGTGACCCTTGGAGAAGTTAAAGATAATATGCTAGTCTTTCATAGAAACTATTATCTATAACTTAGAAAGGAAGGTGGAAACTTCAAGTATAGAAGCGCTCTATTAAGGAATTTTAACTTTATCTACATAAGAAAATAAAGACCTGCAACTTCATTACTATACTTGAAAGAAGAAAACATAAGATGGCACATAACAGAGAGGGTTACAAAATTATACCCAACAATTCATGGAAAATTATGATTCTTTCATTAATCAACAATTATATCAGGAATACAGTGGCCTGGTCTCTGGGTTCTCCAAAGTTCGAACCTTTTCTTAGTAAATTTTCCTCTTTTTATACATTGTGGAATAGTTATTGATTTCTGAAACTGCCCAAATTATTCAACTACTTCTCTAACTACATGAAGTAAAAACTATTACAGAATTTTACATAGGGTAAAAGATACCTCAAAGAACATGAAATAACAGGAACATAATTGAATTCAAAAGAGAACGATAACTACTGGCTTGCTCTATCAATCTGCTGCTGAGTTCCTCTGTATATGCCCTAATGATGTTTAATTCACTTTGGTCGTAATGAAATGTGTTTAGCTTGTGTAATCCTAGGCTTACATATGTATCGGGCATTTTGATTCACCAAAATACAAAGAAAATATACCCAATTGTCTTCTTCTTTAGCTTTGGCTCTAACCCTAATTTTCCACTTTACACAACGAAATTAACGTGAACCTTTGATTAATATGGAACTCAAAAGAGTTAATATTGCTTTATAAATCTGTCAAATCCACCCAATATAGCGCTCCATTAACTTCCACCACAAATCGCAATTGGCCCTTTCAAATGATATATCACTACAAAACTTAACTTTACGCACCCTTAAGCTCATATGAATAAGTCCTTCATATTTGCGCTATTTCTATTAAATACCTTTTATAATAGAAATATGCCATAAAACATTCTTTTTTTCCTTTAAATATGGGCTCAACACAATTATCGAGGCATACCTTTCCTGTGATAGATCCCCATCATAGATCTGCTCTTAGCAGATTAGACGGTCAACAAAGATTTTAGGTGGAACATAAGCCCATAAAATACCTGCCTCAAATGGGTAGTTTTCTCTCTCCACCCAGCTGCTACATGTTGAATGATAAGTGGGATCAAGTGAGCTCCAATAAAAACCATTTACCATTTTTTCTCCGCTTGAAAACCTACTTGTAGCTTGAAATATGCCTTTTAGTACGCCTTGCGGACCCGCCGGGGATTTTAATTATAATATATATATGCTTCAAGTCCGGCCTTTCTATTATAATCCTTTATAATAGAAATGCATATAAAACTGTGTAAACAAAATATATATGAAGGGCTTTTAATATATCAAATTTTTTTTACAACCCGGGATAAGATGGACATGCTGAGTTATAAAATATAGCATATAAATTATCAGGTCAAGAATCCCCATCGCTCATCGCAATTGGCACCTTCCCATATATATATATTATATATATATATATATATATATATTATTATATATATATATATATATATATATATATATAAATATATTTATAAATATATTATTATTATGTTATGCGATATGAATGTGGACTCGCTGGAATTATAAAACATAATATATATGCTTTCAGGTCCAGCCCGGGATCACAAATCGCAATCGGCATAAGTCATAAATGTTGTGTGATAATCGCGGACCCGAGGGAGTTATAAATCATGGCATAATCAATATCAGGTTTGGCCTATCATTATTGCAGATCCACTAGTATTATAAATATAATATATATCCTTTCGGGTCCATCATCACAAATCGCAATTGGCGGAACCCATATGCATGTATATAAAGGGCTTTTCGATACAGCGGACCCGCCAAACTTTTAAACACAATGTATATATTTCAGGTTCGTCTATATATGTTTTAAACTTATTTCCTTTATCAATCCAATATATTTCTTTATTTCTTTCTCATTTCAATAAGCACTTATGTATATACATATCGGGTCTAGCTCTATATAACCCTTTATATCCGACTCTTTTACATTTCTTCCTTTAGCGATGTTGATATATAATAAACAAAATATTTCATTTCTTTTAGACTTTTTGGGAAGAGTAAAGAAAATAAAGGAGTTTTATTGAGTATGAACTCCCGATAGTGCTACAACTGATAAATAAACCTCAAGCACAATATAAGCTACAACATCTGGCTCCAACTAGGGATATTGTTTTTGCCGTAAAAGCACTAAGAAACGCAGATCAATGCTTTATCCATTGGGCATGGGGTCATATATTGCTTCTCCAAATTTAACTATGTGAAAATTTTGTATAGTAAACCCATGCCGATATCTGCAGTGATAAAATGCTTGTTCTTTGATAGCAAAGTATTGAGAATTATAGATCAATAGCCTTAGTTGGGCATGGAGTCCAAAACTACGAAAACCCTCAAACTTGACAAACTAGAACCTGACAATATTGAATTTTGAAACCTCTACAAACCAGTTTCCAACTGGGAAAGTCACCCTTATTCATCAACTAATGATTAAACTAAAGAATCTACAACTGGAAACCAAATGCTCAACACCTGAGCTTATTTACGTACATGTTCTTACATATGTACATGATTGACATCAATCAAGTGAAGTCAATCTTCTAGCAGTACTAGGTTAGCATTTGAGTGCACAATCTTGAACCATTCTGCCAGTAAATTTTTAAAATACAATTCATCTTGAATGAAAAATAAACTATGCATAAAGGCAGCTCATAGAAAAAATTAGAAGAATATCCACAAAATGATATGTGTAGAATTCTGATAATTGTTTCCATGTAATCTGCCACAGGATCTTCAAAAGCATAAGAAAAATTTTGTTCTTGATTAGCTCCAAAAAATAAATTCTCTATGTATGAAGGTTCCTGCTGGATTAAACCTTCTGTTGAGATAATATGTTGAACAGAACAATCAGCAATGTCTTTAAGAAAATGATCTATGTCACTTTCATGTCTCCAGTTTTCATCTCTTGATTGAAAATAATTTTTAATTCTAATCTCAGGAAGAAAAATAATTTTTTTCACATTACTATATGACATATGATCAACTTCAAATACATTGTTTACCTCTAATCCATGGGCATCCTTATGTTCTTCAATGCAATGGTATAAAACCTCTTTATCAACTTCCTTTTTACATAAGATAGTCTCTTTTGCTATGATATATGGCTCAATATATTGTTGTCCAACATATTCCACTTGCTAGTTTCTTCCTATAAGTTCAACACCCAACTAATGAACTTGAAGAACTTCATCTTGTTCCCCATTTAAAACATTTTCATTATAGATAGGAGGATCATCAAATTTAACAAAATAAGAACTCTGGGGATTTATTTGCAACTTAAGTAGTTCTTCCTCCTCTCGACTGCTGAGCAGAAATTCTTATTGCATGCTTGAACTTTCCTCTATCTGAATACTCTCTTGATCTTCTTGGAATAGAGTCAACCCATTCTCTACTTGGAATATTGTTGAAGAAAACTGTTTTATAACCCTCTCTACATCATTTTGAGAACATGATAGTTCCTCGCTTTTATAGACTTGCTCATAACTTTAAATTCTTGATATATTATCAACAAAATCATCAGTTTCATCAACAATATTATCTTCAGCCTTTAAAGTTTCTTTAGCATCATAATACTCACAACAACCTTCAAAAAGAAACTTGTGTGGATAATAAGTTCTACAAGAAGAATTGTATACTAAATGGAAATATTTCAAAGATGAAATGCTTGAAAGAGGCAGAGACCTGAACCAAGCCCTAGCTTCTAGGTCTAAAGAAAACAAAAAGAACTTTGTCTTCACATATTCATGAATGATGCCCTACAGCTCCATGCATTAATGAAACTCTTGGAGATGCTGAGCTGGATCTTCATATTCCTTTCTACTAAATTTTGGAAGATACTCATTCCACATAGAAAATGTAGGCATATCATGAGGATAGCCAGTGATATCAACAAAATCATATGGATCAAATTTATGGACTAAGAATGCAGGGAGAGCCATTAAAACCCAAAAAAGAAACTTCAAAGTCCAATGGAGTTACCAATCAATGTTGTAAGGTAAAATTGATGAGCCCCAGAAATGGGTAACTATATGGGCTCATGTAACTTAGAAATCAGAGAACCCACAGTAAAAACCATTTTTCCGTCAACGTTTCAAATCCCAACAGGGATCCATCATCAAGACTATTTTGAATGTTGGTTTTTACTATGGGTTCTCTGATTTCTAAGTTACAAGATATTAACCACAGAGGTCTTAAATCCAAAATATATGGGCTCATTTTGCTTATTATTTTCATTTAATCCACCATTCTCCATAGTTTTGTGCATGATTTTGAATTTATTTTATGTCAATTGAGTGAATGGGGATAGTCACTTTGCCACATAGTCTAATGAGCGTTTATTGCAAATTTTTGGACAGTTTTTGGACAAGGACCAGGCATTTATGAGAAGAATGGCAGCCAAATTCAAGGAAACAGGGTTGAGGACTTATAGGATGGGTGACCCCTACATTAATGACCCCTTCCTCTAGTTCTCCATCAGTAGCTCGGAGTATAAAGGCCACCACATCGATGATTCCAAGGGGCAGCCAAGCAACTCAAGTAGGGTTGCTGTTATCTCCAGTTGTAGGCAGCTGAGTTCCTTAAGTTTAGGAGGACGTTGGGAGTCCTCACTTGTATAAATAAGAAGGCTTCAAGCCTCAGTAGGTTAGCCATTTTATAGTATATTTTCGCACTTTTGTGCAGTCTTGTACTCAGCTCATTTTTGAGCTCTTTTTGCAGATAGTTTTGTGATGTGACTATTATTTTTTGATCAATGAAGATGAATCCAACTTTGAACCAGCACTAATCTTTTCTAGAGGGCTAAAGCTCTTGGGTTAGGGCCCAACCTAAGCTACCTAGCACCTCCTTTGTGTATTTATATGTTTTTTTCTTGCATTCATAAGCTGATTTCTGTTGTTTAGGTTAAATCTTGCTTTGGTAAAATAGGTTACTTTTGATGGTTAAATTAGTTGTTCTTGCTTCAAGTTGCTTAAGTAGTTTGCTGTATTAATAGAGAAAGATCCAAAAAGGCTACCAGTAGGTCTCAATCTCCTTTCTCCCTCCTTGGGACCATGATTTGAGGTCAAGGCACTACTGTTGCCACCAAAAACACAGTTTTTACCTTTCATGCAATTGCTAGTGTGATGTTTTGAGTTGGAGAAGTTGATATTTGCTTGGATCCACATGCTTAGATCATTTCATGCTCATTTACCATGGATTTCTTGCATAAATTTCTATTCATAAAGTTCTGTTCAACAGTACTATGTTTTTAGGTCAGATTTTAAGTCAAAATAGACAAACTCTATTTTTCAGTTTTTGCTTTGGTTAGTTTTGGGAAATAAGTGTTCAGCTTACTTGTAGAACACTCTAGCTTATCATTTCTCCATATCACAGCCTGTACCAGTTCATCTCTCAAGATTTCCCCACTCATTTGCCTCATGTCCCCAATCTGCCGTAATTTCTGCATTTTTCTAAAAAGTTGCTTTCTTCCCCTGTGAACAAATCCAACCCTCTCTTTCATCCCTGATCTTCATTGACAGAGTCCTAGAACCTCCAACACCTTCATCCAGCCTTCACTCCCCTTTTCCCACCATTTTTCCACCTTCAAACCTCCAAAAACCACCTTCAGCCTCCTCCTATAGATTCTCCTGTAGAAACTCCTGTAGATCCCCTGCAGCCTCTTGTAGAAGTTCATGCGAGCGATTTTTCAAAGTCTGATTACAATGGAAGTCTCTAGAAGGGTACAAGGGACTTCTTAAAATCTTTCCACACCTTCCTCATCTTTAGCAAAAGCCAACTCCATCCTCCTTTGCCACCAAACCTTGGCATAATTACAATTAGTCAAACGATAAGCATAATAATTCCACATAAAAATACTCAAAAGTACAAAAAGATGATTTATTCCCATCTCTCTTCAGAAGTAGCTTGAATAAATGAAATTTACATTTTTCAGAAGTTAATGGCACCCATTTTAGTAGTTTCCATCTATTTTCTTACACAACTAGGGTTTTCTAGGGTTTTCTAGGGTTTGTGTTTCATTACAATTTTCCTTCTTTTTTTGCAAGTAGAATAACCCCTGTAGAATTTGCTCTCTTCTATCACAGTAAAATATTCTTCTGAGAACTCATAGAAGTTGGCTTAAGCTCCTAGTGAACTTGTGCCAGCTGATCAAGTGATAGCCTATAGTAAGAGCTAGTACTTGTGCATATAGCACCGTTGCTTCCAAGTTTATTACGAACTACCGAGTTGATAAAAGTAAAGAAGGAAGCCCCAGGAGTTGCAACGTTATTGGTGCAATACTGGAGCTCACCACTCTTTTTGGCTTCATTGCCGGGGAAGCGTCATAGTATTTTGTGATTACTATTTTTCTTCTATTTTCTACTGCAACATTCTGCTAAGTAGTTTATTTCTGCAAAAGTAGAGTAGTTGTTTCATTTCAATTCTGCAATTTCATTTTAGCAAAAGTAGATTAGTCATTTCTTGCTTTCATTTCAATTATGCAATCTCATTTCAACAAGCGTATATTAGACATTTCCTACTTTCATTTCAATTCTGCAATTTTCATTTCAGCAAGCTTTATTTTAGTTAGTTGCAATTTGTTGTTCAATCCATTTCAGTTTTTACAGGTACAAGCAGAAAAAGAAACACAAAAATCACCAAAAAAAAAGATATTTCCTTTCATGCCTTGTAGGAATAGAGACAATTCAGGAAAATTCCTACCCAACACTCCCAACAGATCACTGAGACACCCTTCTCTCTTCTTTGGTGGCAGTGATCCAGAAAATCCTATAGGTGAACCTCCAGACATATATGAAGATCCTATAATAGAAGAAGAGCAAGAAACCATTCCTCTCGAGACCATGGCTGAAAACAGACACATTAGAGGGAATGGGGAAAGAATAGAAGGTGCCTTTCCTATCCAGGAGATGAATGGGGACACAAAAATGAAAAACATAAGTCCTTCAGCCTTACCTCACTTCCATGGACTAACTACCGAAGATCCTAATACTTTCTTATTTGAATTTGTTGTTCTCTGTCGAACCTATGACTATGCAGAAGACAAGAAAAAGTTGAAATTGTTTCCTTCTACCCTCAAGGATGCAACCTTACGCTGGTTCATGGGGTTACCTAGAGATAGTATCACAACTTGGGCTCAGATGTAGCAAGCCTTTAACAACAAATACTGAGACTATTGCAGGTCAAAAGAAACCCAGGAAGAAATATTCCGAATGACCATGGGTAGTGAAGAGAGGTTTCATCTTAGTTATAAAAGGGCCAGGTGCACACTTGACCCTGAATCTCTGAAGTTGGTTCTGCTAAGAGGAGTCCCTGAAGACCTTATAGATACCCTCCATTTGCTACCTAGGGGATACATCTACCAACTACCTTATGATGACATAAAGACTATGTTTAGAAACCATTCCAGGTCAACTAGGAAGAGAGGTAGGTGAAGTCAACCATTAGACAATACATCCTCATCCAGATCATCCCTTAGAAATGAACTTGAGAATCGACTGGAAGATTTCAAAAGCGAGGTGAGGTAGGCTCTTACCATGCAAATGGATACCTTACATATCAAAAGGAAACAAGAGGAAGTTGAGAGAGCTTTGGCCATCTTTTGTCCCAGATGCATGAGAAAGCATCCTAGGAATGAATGTCCACTGCACTTTGTAGAACTGTGTGTAGTCTGTGAACAAGACCATCCTATGAGTCAATGCCCTTCCTTGCCTGGAATCAAAGCTTCATATCAGGGGGCTGAAGGAGCCACTGAACCACTCTATTTCATGAACCAAAGGAAGCCACATGGACCCAGACCATACCAGTAGGGAATGCAAGGGACCTCCCAGAGCTATTACCACCCCAATCAAGCCGCTTCCATGCCTTCTTGGGGTCCCGCTGCTCATCCTTCCTGGTCCACACCCCGTCCTTGGTCATACCCTCCTCAATACCAAGCTTCACCAGTTTCTCACTAGTTTCACTCTTATGCATAGCCACAACCTTAGTGGAATGCACCTCATCGAGGGTGGAGGCCCCAGTATAACTCTCCTCCCACTCTTTTGCGTCCACCACCTACTCAACCACAACCATTACCTCCTTCTCCTCCAAGATAGCCCCAAATACCTGCACAACCAAATATGAACCCCAACAACTGACAGGCCTAGCAAGTATATAGTGGGGAAACATCATGCCCAACCTATGTTGTGGAGATTCAAGAGATTAACCTACAATTTGGGAAGGTTCTCCCAGATAGCCAACCTCCTCCTCTTAAGGAGGATGAGGAAGAACAATAGGAAAGTCGACCCAAAGTCATTCCACCCTTTCTTGAAAGACTAATTGGAACCACACAACTAACCCCTGAAGAAACTAAACTTCTGGGAGAACTGAAACATTTATGTGTAAAAATACCACTTCTCCAAGCCATAAAGGATGTGCCTATATACAATGAGATGAGCAAGGAGAAATGCTTCAGACACCCAGGTAGGAGAAAGAGAGATGCCCCAACTATCAATGTCATAGGACAACTATCTGACCTGATGTTGGGGCAGGTAATTTGTCTGAAATATCTCGACCTTGGGAGTCCTGCAGTCGATGTCCACATCAATGGCACCATAATACCCCATACCTTGATTGATCTAGGGGCTACCATTAATGTGATGACCAGGGACAGTATGCTCAGACTCAACCTTCAGGGTTCCCTAAGAAAGACCTCAACAATACTGCAGTTGGCAGACCGCTCCACCGTGACCCCTGAGGGGATTGTGGAAGATGTCATGGTCTCTATTGATTCGTGGGAGTACCCTGCTGATTTCCTAGTTCTCCAACCAAAGGCAAAGCTTACTGGGTACCCTCTCATCTTGGGAATACCTTGGTTGGCTATTGCAGATGCCTACATCAGTTGTCGAGCTGGGAACATGACAATCAAGAATGCGTATATGTCCAAACAGCTAGTCCTCTATCCTCCTGCCCAACCTCTGCTAGAACATGATTTACCTCTCTAGTTTGGGGAGGAAGATGAGGATGAATTCTATTCCATACCATTGTGTACAGTAGAAGCTACCATTGCAGGTCCACAAACCAAGGATGAACTTATTGAGAACTTGATTCAAAATCCACCCCCCAGTGTGTTGCCCTTAGAAGAGCTGGTGAAAGAAACCCAAGCTAATCCTTTAGTTGATCTTTGTGTGGCTGATCTAATCTCCCTTTGAGTTAAGAATTTGGAATTTGGCCCAGAAAGAATCTTCAAGATCAACTCATCCCTATCCACCTCTCAGGAGAAAGAATTGTGTAGCTTATTGAAGAATCATCTGGATGCTTTTGCTTGGAGTTATAATGAGATGAAGGGAGTCCACCCTTTAGTCTATACTCATCACATTTACATTAGAGAATATTTTAAACCAGTCAGGCAACCTCAAAGGAGGATGAATCTAGCCCTTAAGGACATTGTCAAAGAAGAACTACAAAATTTTCTGGATGCATGATTCATCTACCCCATCTCTGACAGTGAATGGGTTTCTCCTTTGGTGCTAGTGCCAAAGAAAAATGGGAAGTGGAGAATCTGCGTAGATTATCGGGAATTGAACAAGGCCACCAAGAAGGACCATTTCCCTTTTCCTTCCATAGATCAAGTGTTAGATGGCTTGGTAGGGAAGAAGTTCTTCTCCTTCCTAGATGGTTTTAGTAGGTACAACCAGATCCAAATCAGCCTGGAAGACCAAGATAAGACCACTTTCACTTGTCCATGGGGTACCTTTGCATACCGGGTCCTTCCTTTTGGATTGTTCAATGCTCCCGCAACTTTCCAGAGAGCAATACTGAGCATATTTGCTGAACTGATTCATGATTCAGTGGAGATTTATATGGATGTCTTTACCCCTTATGGTTCTAACTTCCAGGAAGCTTTGATTAACCTAGGAAAAGTTTTATCCAAGTGTATTGAAATTAACTTGTCCCTTAGTCCTGAAAAATGAGAATTCCTGATGACTGAAGGAACTGTGCTAGGTCATATAATTTCTCAGCAAGGATTACAGGTGGATCCCAACAAGATTGCTATCATCCAAAGGGTCTCACCCCCTTAAAAGGTAAAGAGATGTTCAGAGTGTTCTAGGCTTAGCAGGGTATTATAGAATATTCATTAAGGATTTTAGTAAGCTAGCCTCTCCATTGTTTGGTCTTTTGGGAAACGATACTGAGTTTATATGGACTGATAACTGTCAAGAGGCTCTGGATGCCTTGAAAGGTAAGCTGGTAACTGCCCCAATCTTGAGTGGTCCAAACTGGGCCCTACCTTTCCACATTCACACAGATGGCTTGAACAAAGCGATAGGAGTAGCCTTAGGGAAAGTTGAAGAAAGGCTACCTTATGCCATATATTTTTTCAGTAAAAACATGTCCAAGGCAGAATTAAACTACACTGTAACTGAAAAGGAGCTCTTAGCTGTAGTCCATTCCCTAAACAAGTTCAGACACTACATCACTTGCCATCAAACATTCGTACACACTAATCATGTTGCAATTAGGTATTTGATGAATAAACTAGATGTAAATGCTCGTATCATTAGATGGTTACTTTTATTGTAGCAATTTTATTTGACTATTGTTGATAAGCCACGTAAGGAAAATGTTGTTGCCGATTTTCTGTCTAGACTAGATCTGCTTGCAAGTGAAGAAGGAATGGTGGATGATCAAATGCCAGATGAACACTTATTTTTTATTTCAGTACTCTCTCCATGGTTTGCTGATATAGAAAATTACTTGGTTTCATCACAGTTTCTACCACACCTGTCCTCAAAAGAGAAGATTAAGATTGTGAGGAAAAGTGCCCCATTCACTTGGATTGGGAGCAATATTTTTAAACTTGGCCCAGATTAGATTTTGAGACGATGTGTCAGGGAGGAGAAAGTCTTTGACATCCTCCTAACCTGTCATGATGGGCCTTGTGGGGGCCACTTTGCGGCAAAGAGAACTGCCTTCAAAATTTCGCAGGCAGGTTGCTATTGGCCCACTCCTCATCAATATGTCAGGAGATACATCAGCCAATGTGACCGATGTCAAAGGATGGGGAAACTGACTCCAAGGGATGAGATGCCCCTGCAACCTCAAGTGACTTTTGAGCCATTTGAGAAGTGGGGCATGGACTTTGTGGGTCCTATCAATGATCCTTCAAAACAGAAATCTTACATCATTGTGTGTATTGATTATCTAACAAAATGGGTAGAAACAATGGCGTTCAAAGCAACAACAGAAAAAAAAGTAGCTGAGTTTTTGAGGGAAAATATATTTTACAAGTTTGGCTACCCAAGAGACTTAGTCACAGATCAAGGGAGTCAGTTTACCTCCAATTTGGTTGAAGACCTACTCACACACCACAAGATTAAGCACAAAACTTCCACCCTTTATCATCCATAAGCAAATGGAAGGGTGGAAGTCACTAATAGAGCTTTGGAAGGGATTTTGACTAGGGTAATGAGTAGCAGTAGAAAAGATTGGGCAGATCGATTGGTTGAGGCCACTTGGGCCTATAACACCACCTAGAAAACCACCACAGGGTTTACACCCTATGAGCTAGTCTACGGGAAGAAGGATCTGCTATCAGTAGAATTTGAGTATAACACATTAAGGATGGCAGGTTAGCTAGACCTAGATCTCATCCATGTACAAAAGGAAAGATTGCTTTAGCTAAATGGATTGGATAAATAAAGAGTGCAGGCCCTACTCCACTCAGATGTAGTCCAACTTAAAAAAAAATATGGCATGACAAATACCTCAAAGAAAAACAATTCTAGCAAGGAGATTGGGCGCTGCTGTATGATTTAAGATATAAAGATTTCAAGGGCAAAATGAGAACAAGATGGTTGGGACCATATACAGTATAAAAATGCAATGGCAATGGTTTAGTCCTTATCTGGACCATAGATGAACAAGCCATCCCCATGCTCGTCAATGGGCATAGATTGAAGATCTACAGGAAGCCCCTTTCCAAGAAAGAGTTCATTGAGAATCTGGGAAAAATAGTGTTGGTAGTGGAGCAGGTCACTGTCTCCACTCCACCCACACCCTAAGCAAAATAAAAAAAAAAAAAGATAGAAAAAATAGAGAAAAAAAAGGAAAAAAATAGAGAAAAAAAATAGAAAAAAATAGAAAAGGAATAAAAGATCCCTGGGTGAAAACCTCTTGGAGGTGCCCAGGGAAGGCAGTGAGGGTGAAAAGCTCCTGGAGGCACCCCACCTGTCTAAAAAAAAAAAAGAGAAAAAAAAAAACCTAACTTCTTTTGAATAAATTGCAGGTTGCAGGAGGGTCACACAAGAGAAAAAGACATGGCCAGGCTGCATACACCTTTCATAGTCCATCCCTCCATCACCATTATCCTTTTCTAGGCCTCGGTCTCATTTTTTTTTAAAATTTCGCGTCCTACAGGAAACTCTGTGTATTCTACAGGAGGATCCTGTAGAAACTACATAAAGGCCAAAATCAAGTTTAGAAAAGAACCTGAGGGCTGTAAGTTTGTCTAAAAGGCCTATGGACCTCCCTACCACCATCCATCTGCCTAACTCTCCATTCCACCCTCGTGCACTCACACTTCCACTTGCATTTCTTTCCTTGCATAGATAAAATACAGAAATTCTGCTTCTTTCATTCTATAAACACAAAAAATGATGACAAATAAAGTAGCAGCGTTCTTCTCGCTTATTCTTACCTGATACCTCCCAACGACTATTTCTTCCATTCAGAACCTTTGTCAACTATTTTTTAAGCCTGCTCAAGCATTAGCCAGAATTTCAGAAGGAGAAGCAGCTACGGGAAATCCTGTAGGATTCCTGTAGCAGCTGATCCCTTTGAAAAACAAACTCTAGAGACAGGGTCAGTGTAGCAGGATGTATGAAGCATGTAAGGAGCATATCTTGATTGAGAAATCATTAGCATAAGCCAAAGGCCGAGCATGCAGAGCACTAGCAATAATAGAAACAATGAAATGAAGTGCCAAAGTCTAAAGCGTGCATAACACAACAGCGACTAAGTAGGTAAGTGGCTAAACCTATTCCTCGATTGCATGAAAATTATTTCAAAACTACATGAACTATGAGAATGGTCATGATTAAGCAGAATTGGTGGCCAACTAACTAGCCACCCTCATTCAGTTTACACACCCTCATGTAATTCAATTGAGCCATGTCCAATTCAAACTGTCGATCAGATACGTAGTCAGCACGTGTGGCATGTCAACTTGGGAGGGAAACATTCGAAACCGGTAGTGGTGGTGGCATATAACGGGAGTGAGTAAGGTGATGGTGGTTAGGCAACATGAAGAACCATAATTACACTGGCGTAGGACCAATAGTTCAGATGGGGATAACGCACCCATCCGGCCACCTCACCTCCTCACCGTGGATTATGCCAGCAGTGAAGTACAGTGTGGTCTAAGCCTCCACCACCCTTTGTTTCATTTTCATTTACAAATTCCTCGACTGTAGTACTCATCTACCACCTTCAGAACAATGAACCATGCATTTTCTGCTAGTTTTTCAAAACCCTCCTACCTATTGAGTTCTACAGGAGCACTACTACATTCTATAGGAGCAGGAACACTGTCTACAGGAGGATTTCTACAGGAAGGACAGAGAGAACCTCTGCAGTAGAAAAAGTCAAAATTTTTGTTAAATTTGAGCTGGGCATGAGGTAGGCTCAAAACCTGCTCTGCAAACGATATGTCTAGATGAGGTGGTGGATTAAAAATAGAGTATTGGTTGAAGAAAAGCAATGAAAGATAAATTCAAAAGTATGTTGTGTCTTTTTTGATTTCTACATAGTCTCTCTGTTTCCTTCTCTACATTCAAAATTTGCCTTTTTCTTCCTCACATTCTGTTTTAAAAAAGGGGGGGTGCAATCATAGAAATCAAACCTAGGAAGGAGACAAAATTGCAAGTCTGTCTACTCTGTGAAAAACCACTGTTTTATATAGTCCTCGTTCTGTCAAAGTATTGATTTCTTCCAAGAACCAAGAAGCAAATTCAGGCTGAGAATAGTTTGAAGAAAGGGAAAATTGCAAATTGGTGTTGTGAAGAAGAAGCACACAGGAAATTCCTCCTACAATTTCAGAAAAAAACAAAACTCAGTTGTCCCTCTGTTTCTGATTTTGGAAATTGTTAATTTTTTCCCTCACTTGAGCACTTTCAGAAACCACTAAACACCATGCGAGGAGGTTTTATGAGAAAGGAGCCTTTGAACTCCAACAAATTGCATGAGCACCAAGAGGTGGTGGCCCTCTTCACCAAGGCAAACAGGATGCGTTTCTTTGAAAGAATTCATGGATATGATGATGAGGTGACTGAAGAATTTTTTATGTCGTTAAGGCCCCATTCAAAAACACATGCTATAGTCAGCCTCAAGGGTCTAACCCTAGAGCTTACACCTAATTTTATCAGCAGAATCACAGGTCTTCCACTTGAGCTCCCTTGGAGCAAGGAGGAAAAAACATTGGGACAGGTTGCTAAGAAGACATTTTTTCAGCTTGAGGAGAATCCTGTAGAGAATAAAAATGGGGTCAGAAGGACAAGCTTACCTCCTCCATGGAGTGAAGTCAACTACCAGATAATGAAATATATAACTTGTGAAGGAAGGTTCAATATAATTTATGGTTATCACTTCAGGTTATTGCATGAATTGAGATATGGGATAGACCTACCTACATTTAGGAAACTCAATCTCCCATATTTCCTCCTCTAGTCCTTGATAGAATGTGGTACCAAGTTGAATGTAGGGGTCCCAGACCAGCTAGCCCACCATGGCCTTGTTAATTATTAGTGGAAGATGCCCTACACACATACACCATCCCCATATCTTGGGAAATTTTCAGAAATATGTCTAGGGGAGATGACATCAAAGCTTTGACTGAGGATATTAGCCCATCTGGCAGTGAGGAGGAGGAAGAGAAAGAGGAAATTGAGAAGGAAATTCATGATGAGGCACAAAATATTCAAACAGAGGAGGAACAGGAAACAAAGGAGAAGAAGAAAGAAGAGGAGAAACTTGACAAATCCATTGTTGTACCTAAGGTAGGAAAGAAAACAGCCTCGAAAACAGAGAAGAGGAAAAGAATAGAAGTTGAGAAGAAAAAGCCTAAGAAAGCCCAAAAAAATATTGCACAGGAGAGGCAGGGACCCAGCAAGAAAAGGAGAAGACACTACCAGAGATAGTAGAGACACAAGCAAAAATAGCAGACACAGAAAAGAGTGTAGAAGATGAAGGAAAAGAATACTAGAAAGAAACATCCCCTGAAACATTGGCAAAGGAAGTAGCAGCTATGCTTGCTGCATTGAGCACTCCAGCAAAACAAAAGGGAAAAAGAAAAAGAGGAACATCCATGTATTTCAGAGCCAGGAGTAGCACCCAAATTAAGGTGGTGTTGAAGGCCCTGAAAATCGGGTTGACAACAAGGGGGATACCCGCCGGGTCCGGACCTTGGTTGGCAGCTCCTTATTCGTTTGGTATAGCGGGTCCAATTGGGGATATGCAACTAGTTTCCCAATTCAGTGTGTGTGTGTGAGAAATATGGGTGTTTCTGTTCTAAATGGAATACTTCTATCTAATCTAATGTTATGCTATTGTATTCTAATAAACAGAAAAACATCAAAATTTATGCTAACTCGGGGTGTGATCTTTCTTCTATGCGATCTAAAATGATTTTGAATAATAACTGGTAATAAAGATCATTCAGCTATCATAAGAAAAGAATTTGATAAAGATGAGCTACTTCGTATAAGAAGTTAGACGAAACGACTGTTAAAACTTATCGCATAAATGAGCTATTCATACATTAAACATAAACAAATAGTTATCACTGTACAAAAGTGCCAAATGATAACTCAGACATCCATGCTGTAATATATAAATAACTGAAAACTGAATATCACTTTAACGCATAAGCAGAAATGGTTAAGAGATAAAAGTACCATTTATAACTAGTCCTACTCATGAGCTTCAAGCGATAATTGATTTATCTCTCCTTGATTTAACATCCACTAAGAGTACAGAAGTGCAACATCAGTAGCAGATATCAAATGCAAATATCAAATAAACCCTGTTCCATTCATTCACCAAAACCTCCTATGAGGGTGCAAAAGTGCATGTTCTGAGGACAAGTTTTTGATAAATTTCTGGACCCTTCTCTAAATGCATGAGAAGGGTTTAAATACTACTAACTAAATAACTTATTTACAGAAATTGAGGATTCGGTTTAAAATACTGTCCTCTTTCTAAGCAAAACTATTCTAAAATTAAATCTACTAACTATTTCTAAATCTACTCCTTAATGTCGCAAGCATTCAGTATTTTCCTGAGTAGAGTCGACTGATTGTCTTTCGCCTTTGGTTGAGTTAAGCAAATAGAATCGGCAAGAGCTAGCATTATCTTCTCAGTAAAATTGATGATACGCTTGAGAATCATCCAATGAATATGTAGCATTACCATGCCTAGTAAAAATCCCATTTCAACTTGGTTAACCTTTGGACTGCTTCTGCTTTTCCTTCAGTCTTCTGTTTCCAGTTTGCTTCTATCGCTGATTTCTTGCATTTTTCGGGGCTCGCAGGTGACTGAGCAACTAGGGACCTTCCTTTTTGAACAATATTTCTTAGCGATCAGAAACTGCCTCTAAGCGCTAATCGCGTATCGGAAACTGCCTCTGTTCTTTGATCCAGGCTTCCCTGATGCAGCTTTTTTCCTCTTGCTCCTTTTTCTCTCATTCGGTATAAAGCCCAAAATTTGTAAAAATAGTGGTTCCATGAGCTCTTGACCCTGAAAATTGAACTGTTTGTTTCTAGTATCAGTGTCGTTTAGTACCCATTCAACCATGGTTGTACATGAGAAATCTGTGATAGATTCCTTAGAAGAGTTCTGCGGCTCTTTCTCTTTATTGAATGGATTAAATGTGCCTTTCAAAATGTTCATTGGAGCACTACCTTCCCTCCTCGTTGTTTTCTACATAATGCCCTGTATAACGCTTCGTCCTTCTTTCCTGCAGTTTACATTGAGGTGGAATTAATGATAAAGGACTAATGACAGGAAAACTTTTAAATGTCGAAGGTATACAAGACATGCCACCTTACATGAGCTATTTCTTCAAAAAACACAACAACCTACTTCATTAACAACTGGCAATAACTCATTAATTCACATTAAAATACATGACCAACTCTTGGCTAAAAAGTTTTCTTGAATAATGAGCCAGAACCAACTGCGATGGATGGGTCCCGTGATTTTTCTTTGCGATGTCGCAGATCGTAGTATCGCAATATCGCAATGTCATCATGATGTTTTTATCGCAGATCGCAGTATCGTAGTATCGCAGTATCATGGTATCACAATATTGCAGATCGTTATAATTCTTGTGTAATTCATGTGATTTTTGCGATGTGTGATATGCGATATCGTATATCGGCGATTTTTTAAAGTTTTTCAAAGTGAGTGTTTCTTCAGTATATGCGATGCGATGAGGTTTCGCGTCACATTCTCGTCTTTTGTCATTTTAACTCATTTGAAGGTGTATCCTATCATCCTTCGCGCGATGCGATATCCTTTAAGGAGTAAATTTAATTTTCTTCATTATGAAACTTAGGTTTTTTAGATTTTTCAAGGTATTTTCCTAAGTCCATGATGTTGTAAGTTTCATCTAAAAAGAAAATGTAACACTATCTAATTTTTTTGAGGGTCCCCACTTATTTAGTATTAGCAATAATACTTCATAAGGAGGGGGGTTATTGGTGGCCACAACAATTGGCGATTCACTTGGAAGAACCATTTATCTCTATGTTTCTATTGAACCTTTTCAGCTTCCAAAACAACAAAGTTTTCAGAAAATTAAACTTTATTATGGAAAGATAAAATACATTATACTCTAACCTATCAATGACATTTTGTTTCAGCTATTTTCAACTTTGATTATTTGTTGCCTCAAGTTTAGTCCTTGTGTTTACATCAGTCATTACTTGGTCTGTAAGGATAAAACAAAGTCTTCTCTGTAAACCGGTTTTAAAATATACTCATTTGTCGTAGGTAGAGCCTCTGCTGCCAGTAAGCGTTCATAGCCTCGACAGGGTTACCTTTTAACCAACAATGATCCTGTATCCTACTTAAAGAAACCTACAACTCTCAAAGAAGAATCCACATCTAAACTTATTGCTTTGATTTTCTTTTTATTCTTAAAGAACAATGTCTTGGTTTAGTGGCCAATTTATGACACAGTCATTCACTCGATTTATAAATTTGCTGAACAAGCTGGCTCGTGATGAGACCCCTTGCCTCTTGATTGTAACAATCTTGAGTCATTTCCCTGTTATGGTATGCAGTATTTGGCAAAGTCAGCAAGTTATAATATCTGTGATTATGATGAGCCGGCTCGTGATGAGACCTCTCATTCTTCAAGATAAAGTGTATCCTTGGATTGTTCCTCTGAAATTTGTGATTTCCTTAGCAGGGAGGAAGTCATTGTCTTCTTTAGATAGCTCTGGACAATAATGATAGAGTTTCTGGAAGTAACTGTTCTACAAAGAATCTTTATTTTGTTATTGATACCTTTCATTGCACTGATATAAAACAATTTCTTCACTAAAGGTTATTTTCATCAAACTTTTATGAAGTTGAAACTAGTGTCATATCTAGGTTAGAGTCTTTAACTGTATCTTTCAATAATATAGATCAATTTTCCAAAAGATTTGCTATTTATACAAGCGAAAAATCGAAATCTGAAAGAGAATTGGTATCTTTTTCGTAAATTCCTAATGTAACCATTCACAGCTAGTTTTATTATGAAAAAGAGAAAAACTATTACTCTACAAAATAGAAGAATAATCTTCTATGGAAAATATTTCTTAAGAATTTGTCCATTGACAGGCGAAGAGTCTCTTTTACCTGCTAAATCCTGTAACACAAATGTCGATGGACCTAAGACTTCTACAATTTGAAAAGGACCAAGCCACATTCTTTGAAATTTTGTATGTTTACCCTTTTCTTCGTGTGCCTTGTCCCATTTTAAAACTAAATCTCCCACTTGAAATTCTTTTCTGGTCATTATATTTGAATCAAAAGAGGATTTTACTAGTGCCTGATGATGGGCATGCGTTTTCTTAGCTTGTTCTCGCTGTTCTTCTAATTTGATTATTTCCATTTGCCTTAAGTGTAATGAGGAAGTCGATACTTCATTAATGTATTGAACTAGAGACAAAGAAGGAATTGCTAAATGAGTCAGAAGAACAACTTCTCTCCCATAAACTAAATTAAAGGGAGAAGTGCTTATGGAAGCTTTTCTTGTTATTCGGTCTGCCCATAAAGTGTATATTAAGGATTTATGCCAATTTTTATGATTTTGGTCTACTTCTCTTTTGATAATCCTGATTAGGTTTTTGTTTGTAGACTCGGCTAATCTATTGCCCTGTGGATAATAATTGGCCGAATATTTAAGTTTGAATCCTCTTTTAAGTGCAAATTCAGTCATTGCATTTCTAGAAAAGTATGATGCATTATCAAACATTAAAGCGGAAGGTAATCCAAACCTGGTTATTATAAATTGATCTATGAACTCAATGATATTTTCAGCATTAGCCGTCTTGAGTGGTACTGCTTCTACCCACTTGGTAAAATAATCTGTTGCTGTAAGGATATACCTATGCTGCTTCGAAGAGTGAGGAACAATCTCACCTATTATGTCCAATCCCCACTGGCTAAAAGGTTGGTCGATGTTAACTGGTTGTAGTGGTAAGGATGGCTTCTTTTGTCTCCCAGCAGTAGTTTGGCAGACTTGACATTTCCTCACATAACTGTGCGAGTCTTTGAATAACGTGGGCTAGTAATATCTTGCACGCAAGATTTTATGTGCAGTAGCATCTCCAGCGTAGTGTCTACCTGCTGGCCCATCGTGGAGTTCCTGCAAAACTTTATCAGCTTCAGATTTCTCAAGACATATAAGGAGAACAGAATCGTAATTCATTCTAAAAAGAATATCATTTACGAGTTGATATTGTTTGGCTTTTAATCTTAGAGCTCTTTTCTTAGTGTAATCGAGGTATGAAGGAGCATATCCATTCTTAAGATAATAAATGATATCAGCATATAATAACTGCTCATCGTTTAGGCTTACCTCGCACACTTGTACCTCTATAGATGGGGTTTCAGAAATTTGCGATGCTCCAGCCAGCATTTTGCAAAAGCCTTGACCTCTTACAATGTTTGCTAGTTTAATTTCTATTTCATATTCTTGTAAGGCAGTTACCCAATTGGCCCTCTTCTCACCCACAACCTTTTGTACTAGAAGATTCCTTACCGTTGGAAACAGTACTATAATTTTGGTGTGGGTTTTGAGTAGAAAAGGTCTGAAGTATTTGATCGCTTTGAAAACAGCATACGCCTGTTTTTCCACATTTGAGTAATTTAATTCAACACCCTGTAAATTCGAACTAAAAAAAGCAATTGGTGCTTCCGCCTTTTCTTGATTTGTTTGAGTGAGTATCGCAGCATATGACTTATCTGAGGCTGCAAATGTGTATAAAATGAAAGGCTCTGAAAAATTCGGAGTTGCTAAAGATGGAGCATTAATGATAGCCTGTTTGATCAGGTTAAATGCTTCATGTTCATCTTGGCCCCATTTAAAAATAGAGTTCTTTTTTATCATAGTTTGTAAAGGAGATACAATTCGTGAAAAATCTGGAACAAATCTCTTTACAAAATTGATTTGACCAAGGAAGGATTGCATGGCTTTTTTGTTATGAGGTAGGGATATTTCAGAAATTTCTTTGATTCTATCAGAGTCAATGTGAATACCAGATTTTGACACTATGAATCCTAGAAGTTTCCCTTCACTTAATGCGAAAAAAGATTTCTTTGGGTTAAGTGAAATTCCGTACCTTAAACATCGTTGGAAGATTTGCTTCAAGTCTTTGAGATGGTCGCCTCGTTTCTTGGAGTACACAGTTATATTATCCAAATAAATTACTATGGACTTATTGACTAAACCTTTAAATGCAATGTCCATGGCTCTCTGCAATGTGGCACGAGCATTAATCAAGCCAAATGGCATCTTTCGATATGCATATGTGCCCCATTTAGTTCTGAATGTGGTCTTCAATTGATCATCAGGATTTACCAGAACTTGATTGTATCCTGAAAATCCATCCAAGAAAGACATTAATTCTAAGCCTGCCACTACCTGCAATATCTGCTCCATAGGTGGTAAGGGAAAATTGTCCTTTTGACAGGCTTTGTTGAGATTGCGAAAGTCAATACAAATCCTAATATCTTTGTTTTTCTTTCTAACAAGTACCATATTGGAGACCCATTTAGAATGTCTGACGGGAAAAATTATCTTGGCTTTCAACAGCTTATTGAGTTCAGTTTTTATCTGATTTTCTAAGTTGGGATGAACCTTTCTCAATTTTTGTTGGACAAGTTTTTTGTTATCGATCATCGGAATAGTATGTTGGATGATGAAGGTGTCGTATGTTTTAAGTTCATCATAATTCCAAGCAAAAACGTTTTTGTATTGTCTCAAAAGACGAATATATGCTAGCTTTTCTTCGGGGGCTAAGCCAAGGCCTAGATTTATGTTTTGGGGTTTGGTATCGGTTCCTAAGTTTACTAATTCGTAACTCAAGGTCGAACTTTGGAGCTTCGAATTGGTAGACCTTTTAAACCGATCTTTCAAATTGTACAGGTCTTCTAACTTGACCACTGATTTAGGTATAGCATTGTGAGTGCTATCTTACTGTATTTGTTGATCATTGATCTTCGTTGATTATTTGGTTGGAGTAGGATCCTTCAAAAGTAAGGAAATTTACGATATTAGGATCGTCATTGAATATTCTCCAATTTGTGATGTTGTCAGGAATAGAAGGTCTAAAGATTAATTCTATTGAGAATCTATTTGGACTAAAATCTTCTGAAGGAATGAGCTTAGAAGCTACGTTAGCTAAAAGGTCAGCGCTTGCATTTTGGAGTTTGGGAATTGATGAAATATTGAATGCTGTAAAATTCTCAGTTAGATCTTGAACTAAAGATTGATAATGTTTTAAATGACCTGACAGGCAATGTATAGTATTCCATACCTATCTGACTACAATTTCAGAGTCTTTGAAGACTTGGAGATACTTTATGTTTAGCCCGATTGCTTTGTATAGCCCTTGAACTAAAGCTTCATATTCTGTTGTATTGTTGGTACAATCAAGTTCGAGCCTACATGTTAGCATGATTTTGTCTCCTTCTGGACTAATTAGCACACATCTTGCTCCTGCTCCTTCGTTAGATTTGGAACCATCAAAAAATAATTTCCAAAAGAAAGATTTATTTACAGGTTTATCTAGAAAATTGATACATTTTGAACTATTCGTTTGAGAAATATTTTCCACTTGGGACAAAACGGAATGTTCTAAATATGGGGACGTATGAGCATTAAAATTGCCGAGAAAAGAATCTACTGAATAATTGCCAATTATGCTAATGTTATATGCTACTGGTTCATTTTCCCCTTCTAACTCCGTTACTATGTACTTCTGATGTAATTCTCGTTCAAATTTTATTTGATTTGGCTTACCATTGTAAGGCAGCCACATATGCGACCAGTTAGTTGAGAAGTATCCATGCAGTTTTTCTGACCAATCCCTGCTAAGAATTAGGCCATAAAATTCAGGGATATCAGCCACTAAAATATCAATCACTTGACATACCTTCGGGTTGGATGACAGCCCTATGGTCACTTGATTTAGTTCGTCGATGACTTCGACTTGAGAATGATCCAGCTGAACTATGCGAACATCGGACTTCTGTGGTTGAACGTTTAATTTGGTGCATATGGACTTCGGTAAAATATTCGATGAAGCACCTGAATCCACTAAACAATTATGTACATTTTTGTTAAAAATTTCATAAGGAGAAAAGGGGGAGTATGAGATCTCGATCTACCTCCAATTAAGGCGATGTCATTTGGATCAATCTCGTTAGTTGTATTACTTGGAGGTCTTCCCATGTTCTGAGAAGCTTGAGAAATTACAGCGGTAGGCAAAGGTGCATCTGGCACAGCATGAAATTCTTTCATCATTATCTTTTGTTGATGCTTTAGCTTGCTCAATTCGTACAGAGTGATATTTGCCCTAGTCTTTTTCATGTCTTCTATGATATTGTACTCCATTTCATCCGAAACAATCAGTGTTTTAGATGGAGTAGGTGAATCTGTTTGGACTAGGCTAGTTTGAGTCGCTTTAGATGTCGTTTTCTTTGTTGTGACTTTATCCTTTGTTGCAGAGCTTGCGCTCTTTGGTTTTGGGATACTTTGGGGAGGATCAAGCTGATTTCTACTTCATGTGTTAATAGGGAATACTTCTTGATCTTCCTCTTGTGGGAGGATGAAATCCCACATTCCTTGTAATTCTACAACTTCTTCATCATCGGTTTGCCCTTCAGTGACAATTTCCTCTTCCTCTTCCTTGGATTCAGCATTTGTTATAGCCTTTGGTGGCTTTGAATCCATTGACGGGCCTCTTTTAAAAGCTCTGTAGGGCCTTTTTGAAGAGGTTTATGCTACTTGCTTTTTTATGTCGACCATTTCATTAGACATGGTCTTGAGAACTTTTTGCAATCCCTCCAAATCAAATGGATCTTTTGCTTGTTTCTTCTTGGACTCTTCTTTGAAGGTGACCTTCTTAGACTTCTGATCTCCTAATGTGGATTTCTTCTCTAAGGCGATTATTCGTTTCTCTACTGCTATGGCTTCTTTCATGTTTTCGACAAGGGTTGTTTTATTAGCCCTGTCCACGAAGATTGCTATGTTCGATGGTAATGCAGTGATATACCATTCACATCCCACTTCCTTGCTGGGCTGGGAAGCAGTAGGAATTTTGTTTAGAATCTTATTGAAACGTAGATTGAAATCTTTGATTGGTTCTCTAGATTCTACCCTAAGGTTGGCTAAGTTATTGATTAACATTGCCGTAGACCTGTCATCACCAAACTTGGTTAGAAATTGGTCTTGGAAAATGTCGCAACTGGTAATAGATCCAGAGGGTAATGAAAAATACCACGATCCGGCTGTTCCTTGTAGGGTATAAGGAAACAGTCGAACAACAACATCTTCATTAGTAACCCCATTGAGGTTGATGGATAGCATAAAGTTGTTTATGTGCTCTTCTGCTAGCATGCCTGCCTCAAGATTGAACTTGGCCAGCCATTTCTCAGGATGAGCCGGTATTTGACTCAAGGGCGCAGGCATTAAGACTACCCCAGGATTATTCCATGGAGACTGGGCCATTGCTGAACTACTAACAGGGGGATTTGCAGAAAATGATCCCTGTGGTTGAGAAGATGAGGTGATTATGATTGCAAATGATTGAGGAGGAGTTGTAGGGATTCCACTTGGTAGATTGATAATGGTCTGGGGTGGTGGAGTAGATGGTTGACTTCGCGGTGGAGAAGTTGAGATGGATGATGTTGATGAAAGAGTCTCGCTATCGGACCCTTTAGGTGACTTCCTTGCTCTTTTCTTTTTAGGAAGAGGTAGTTCGATTGGCCGAATACCGAACTTTTCACTCTTAAGTCTGGTCAGGGGATGAGCAAGGTTATACTGCGAAGTCACGCTGCCCTGAGATTTATCAAATCTTTGAGGGGAAATGGAAAATCGCTGAAGTTTATGAATCAGGGATTCGACTTCAGGAGGTTCAATAACAGATTGTTCTGAAATGTCAGGATTTGTAGCAGCGGATGATGCTCTAGCGACTTCTAACTCTGGGTTTAAGTGTAATGGAGAAGTCAGAGGAGATGGTGAGGGCGATTTACTCTCAGAATGGTATTTTGATTTAGATTTACTTGCCATTCCTAGTTCGGGCCCCCCTTCTAGCACCAAATATGTTGAAGGCCCAAAAAATTGGGTCGACAACAAGGGGGATACCCGCCCGGTCCGGACCTTGGTTGGTAGCTCCTTATCCGTTTGGTATAGTGGGTCTGACTGGGGATATGGGACCAGTTTCCCAATTCAGTGTGTGTGTGTGAGA
>APFE031163530.1:130847-150297 GCA_000404065.3 Pinus taeda
ATAAAGATGGGCTACTTCATATAAGAAGTTAGACGAAACGACTGTTAAAACTTATCGCATAAATGAGCTATTCATACATTAAACATAAACAAATAGTTATCACTGTACAAAAGTGCCAAATGATAACTCAGACATCCATGCTGTAATATATAAATAACTGAAAACTGAATATCACTTTAACGCATAAGCAGAAATGGTTAAGAGATAAAAGCACCATTTATAACTAGTCCTACTCATGAGCTTCAAGCGATAATTGATTTATCTCTCCTTGATTTAACATCCACTAAGAGTACAGAAGTGCAACATCAGTAGCAGATATCAAATGCAAATATCAAATAAACCCTGTTCCATTCATTCATGAAAACCTCCTCTGAGGGTGCAAAAGTGCATGTTCTGAGGGCAAGTTTTTGATAAATTTTTGGACCCCTCTCTAAATGCATGAGAAGGGTTTAAATACTACTAACTAAATAACTTATTTACAGAAATTGAGGATTCGGTTTAAATGAACGTCCTCTTTCTAAGAAAAACTATTCTAAAATTAAATCTACTAACTATTTCTAAATTTACTCATTAATGTCACAAGCATTCAGTATTTTCCTGAGTAGAGTCGGCTGGCTGTCTTCCGCCTTTGGTTGAGTTAAGCAAATAGAATCGTAAAGAGCTGGCATTATCTTCTCAGTAAAATTGATGATAGGCTTGAGAATCATCCAATGAATATGTAGCATTACCATGCCTGGTAAAAATCCCATTTCAACTTGGTTAACCTTTGGACTGCTTCTGCTTTTCCTTCAGTCTTCTATTTCTAGTTTGCTTCTATCGCTGATTTCTTGCAATTTTTGGGGCTCGTAGGTGACTGAGCAACTAGTGACCTTCCTTTTCGAACAATTTTTCTTAGCGATCGGAAACTACATCTAAGCGCTAATCGCGCATCGGAAACTACCTCTGTTCTTTGATTCGGGCTTCCCTGATGCGGTTTTTTTCCCCTTGTGCCTTTTTCTCTCATTTGGTATAAAGCCCAAAATTTGTAAAAATAGTGGTTCTGTGAGCTCTTGACCCTAAGAATTAAACTGTTTGTTTCTGGTATCAGCGTTGTTTAGTACCCATTCAACCATGGTTGTACATGAGAAATCTGTGATAGATGCCTTAGAAGAGTTCTGCGGCTCTTTTTCTTTATTGAATGGATTAAATGTGCCTTCCAAAATGTTCATTGGAGCTGCCTTCCCTCCTCGTTGTTTTCTACATAATGCCCTGTATAACGATTCGTCCTTCTTTCCTGCAGTTTACATTGAGGTGGAAGTAATGATAAAGGACTAATGACATGAAAACTTTTAAATGCCAAAGATATACAAGACATGCCACCTTACTTGAGCTATTTCTTCGAAAAACACAACACCCTACTTCATTAACAACTGGCAATAACTCATTAATTCGCATTAAAATACATGACCAACTCTTGGCTAAAAAGTTTTCTCGAATAATGAGCCAGAACCAACTGCGATGGATGGGTCCCGCGATTTTGCTTTGTGATGTCGCAGATCACAGTATCGCAATATCGCAATATGGTAATGTCATCATGTTGTTTTAATCGCAGATCACAGTATCGCAGTATCGCGGTATCGCAATATCGCAGATCGTTATAATTCTTGTGTAATTCATGTGATTTTTGCGATGTGCGATATGCGATATTGTATATCGGCGATTTTTTAAAGTTTTTCAATGTGAGTGTTTCTTCAGTATATGCGATGTGATGAGGTTTCGTGTCGCATTCTCGCCTTTTGTCATTTTAACTCATTTGAAGGTGTATCCTATCATCCTTCGTGCGATGCGATATCGTTTAAGGAGTAAATTTAATTTTCTTCATTATGAAACTTAGGTTTTTTATATTTTTCAAGGTATTTTCCTAAGTCCATGATGTTGTAAGTTTCATCTAAAAAAGAAAATGTAACACTATCTAATTTTTTTGAGGGTCCCCACTTATTTAGTATTAGCAATAATACTTCATAAGGAGGGGGGTTGTTGGTGGCCACAATAGGTGGGCAAGCCCCAGCTACCATCCAAAGAACCCATTATCATTGAGGATGCACCTGCTGAGAAGAAGGAGGAATCTCCCTCCAAGATCTCTATCACCTACGAGAGAGGGAGTCCCAAAACCTCCACCTTGAATGAAAGAATCAAAGTGATGGACTCCAAAGCAATCCTACATGAAGCTCAAGCCTCTCTATAGGAAACACTGGCCAAGCTAAAAGAAGCTGAAAAATTAGAAGACAAGGCAGCAGAATAGTCACAAGAGGAAGGCAAGGCCAAAGAGATACCTAAACCAAGCCCTCAGCCTAATTTAGGCTCATATTACAATCTTCTAGAAGGTGGGAAGATCATCCCGTAGAAATTCACTATGCCTCTTTTCTTTGAACTAGAACAAGAAAGGGTCAGAACCCACACCCGGATGCAAATTTCTAAATCTAAAGGAGTTGAAGATATAGGGCACATGGAAGACCAGTTGAGAGAGTTGAGAAGGGAGTTAGGAATGGTAAGACACACAAAGAGCATTAGAAGAACCCAACTATAGGAAGAAAATGAACTGCTAAAAAAGCAGTTACAGGAACAGGAAACTCAAGGGGGGGACAAGTCGCCAATTTTTGAAGGACAACAACAATAGGAAGGTCCCCTAGCAAATAAGGAAGCAGTAGAGAAACAACAGCAAGAGGAAGAGCCATAGACTGATGATGAAATGTTGATGAAACAATAGCAAGAAAAAGAATCTCAGGCAGCAACTGAAGTGTTGATTTTGAGAGAGTAGTTGTAGGAAAAGGAAGCCCAGATGGCTTGCATGGCCAGCCGGGCAATGGAGGCCTTGCAGTGCAGACAACCAGCTAGATCCTATGCACTATATCTCAAAGACCAATGGCTCCAATTCCAGATCAAAACATTGGCCTAGAAGGGCACAATCCCATTCCATAATTATGATCAGTTTGTGCATTTATGTGATAATAGTTTAGTTGAGGATAGAGCCAAATTAGCAGAATTTTACCTCCATAATATGGCACTATTAGACATGAACTTGTGGGATCCGAATGCTGCACTAGGAAACCTACAGCTCATGGCTATGACTTCTTGGTTGAACCATGAAGATAAGAGGGCAGTGGAAATTCAAAGGATGATGACAAAGGAGCTAAGTGAACCCCTCATGATAAGGGCAGAACTAGAAAACCCCTTAGCCCTCATTTATGCCCATCAATACCTCGCAGACAATCCTCAATTTCTCCCTAATTTTTTTGACAGACAGGCACAAGCTATCGCTCATTTTGAATATATGGAGAGACTATTTGGCGATAACTGCCTTTATGCATGCACGAGAAGGTGGAATACCTTGTCACATAGCCTAAAGATCAGGGAGTATCACTCCCCAACCAGAATGAGGGAGGCTATGATGAGAGTGCCCCTATATAAACCATCAATGCAAACCTTGAAAGAAAATTGGATTGGTCTTAAGTTCAGTCCTCCACTACTGATGGGACTGTTAGAAGGGGTTAAAGAGGAGGAAGAACATAAACATTGGGAGGAAGTGGACAAAAAATCAAGTTTTCATGACAAAGAAGAGGATATAACATCAGAGGCTTGGGATGCCAGGGAAACTATTAAAGCTATCAAAGATGAAGAACTGGATTAGTTGCTCAAAGGATGAGGAACCCATCCAGCAAGGGGGTGATGATGAGCCCCAGAAATGGGTAACTATATGGGCTCATTTTTCCTATTATTTTCATTTAATCCACCATTCTCCATAGCTTTTGCATGTTTTTGAATACATCTGTGTCAATTGAGTGAATGGAGATAGTCACTTTGCCACATAGTCTAATGAGTGTTTATTGCAGATTTTTGGACAATTTTAGACAAGGACAAGGCATTTATGAGCAGAATGGCAGCCAAATTCGAGGAAACAGGGTTGAGGACTTATAGGAGGGGTGTCTCCTACATTAATGACCCCTTCCTTGAGTTCTCCATCAGCATCTTGGAGTACAAAGGCCACCACATCGATGATTCCAATGGGTATCCGAGCAACTCAAGTAGGGCTATTGTTATCTCCAGTTTTAGGTAGCCGAGTTCCTTAAGTTTAGGAGGACTATTGAGAGTCCTCAATTGTATAAATAAGAAGGCTTCAAGCCTCAGTAGGTTAGCCATTTGATAGTCTATTTTCACACTTTTGTGCAGTCCTGTACTCAACTCATTTTCAAGCTCCTTTTGCAGACAGTTTTGTGATGTGACTATTATTTTTTGATCAATGAAGTTGAATCCAACTTTGAACCAGCACTGATCTTTTCTAGAGGGTTGAAGCTCTTGGGTTAGGGCCCAACCCAAGCTACGCAGCACCTCCTTTGTTTATTTATATGGTTTTTTTCTTGCATTCATACGCTGATTTTTGTTGTTTAGGTTAAATATTTCTTTGGTAAAATAGGTTTCTTTTAATGGTTAAATTAGTTGTTCTTGCTTCAAGTTGCTTAACTAGTTTGTTGTAGTAATAGAGAAAGATTCAAAAAGGATACCAGTAGGTCTTGATCTCCTTTCTCCCTCCTTGGGACCATGATTTGAGGTCAAGGCACTACTACTGCCACCAAAAACACAGTTTTTGCCTTTCATGCAATTACTAGTGTGATGTTTTGAGTTGGAGAAGTTGATATTTTCTTGGATCCACATTCTTAGACCATTTCATGTTCATTTACCATGGCTTTCTTGCATAGATTTCTGTTCAGCAGTACTCTATTTTTAGGTCAGATTTTAGGTCAAAATAGACAAACTCTATTTTTCAGTTTTTGCTTTGGTTAGTTTTCGGAAATAAGTGTGCAGCTCACTTGTAGAACACTCTAGATTATCATTCCTCCATAGCACAACCTGTACCAGTTCATCTCTTAAGGTTTTCCCACTCATTCACCTCATGTCACTAATCTGCCCTAATTTCTGCATTTTTCCATAAATTTGCTTTCTTCCCCTGTGAACAAATCCAACCCTCTCTTTTGTCCCTGATATTCATTGACAGAGTCCTAGACACTCCAACACCTTCATCAAGTGTTCACTCCCCTTTTCCCACCATTTTTCTACCTTCAAACCTCCAAAAACCACTTTCACCCTCCTCTTGTAGATTCTCTTGTAGAAACTCCTGTAGATCCCCTGAAACCTCCTATAGAAGTTCATGCGAGCGATTTTTCGAATTCTGATCACAATAGAAGTCTCCAGAAGGGTACGAGGGACTTCTTAGGACCTCTCCACACCTTCCTCATCTTTAGCAAAAGCCAACTCCATCCTCCTTTGCCACCAAACCTCTGCATAGTCACAACCAGTCAAACCATAAGCATAATAATTCCACATAAAAATACTCAAAAGTACAAAAATATGATTTCTTCCCATCTCTCTTCAGAAGTAGCTTGAATAAATGAAATTTACCTTTTTCAGAAGTTAATGGCACCCATTTTAGTAGTTTCCATCTGTTTTCTTGCACAACTAGGGTTTGCTAGGGTTTGTGTTTCATTACAGTTTTCCTTCTCTTTCTGCAAGTATAATAGCCCCTGTAGAATTAGCTCTCTTCCATCATAGTAAAATTTTCTTTTGAGAACTCATAGAAGTTGGCTTAAGCTCCTAGTGAACTTGTGCCAGCTGATCATGTGACAACCTGTAGTAAGAGCTAGTACTTGTGCATACATCACCATCGCTTCCAAGTTCATTATGAACTACCAGGTTGATAAAAGTAAAGAAGGAAGCCCTAGGCGTTGCAGCATTATTTCTACAATACTGGAGCTCACCAAAAATCATAGGTGTGAATGTACAACCAACTGCTGAAACTTGTCACTCTCAAGAATCAGCTTTAAACTTAATGAATTCAAGAAAAGTGTTCTTACTCTATTGCTTTGCAAGTTGTGGTCTTTGTTACAATGGAGTCGCCTTTTATTGGTTTTATTTGAAACAACCAATTATTTTCTCCTCACTAAATAACCAGAGGAAAACATGAAAAACCCAGGGAAAAGTGTTCTTATCTTCCCTCCCCGGCAACAGTGCCAATCAATGTTGTTCCTTAAGAAACCAATTTCCTAGTTGTACAGAAATTGTGCTTAAGACATTAATAAATATTATTTACTGTCACTTATTTGTCACTTAGATATAGGTTGTGTTCTCAAATGAAGGACCTGGAGACTTGGTTTTTTACTCTTAATACATATCTAACTAGAACATCTTAGAATGCCATTTATTGCTAGATACAAATGATGAATGAAGAAAGCTTGAAGGAAAAGTTAAAGATAATATGTTGATCTTTCACAGAAACTATTATCCGTCACTTAGAAGAATTATGAAAATGAGAACTGAATCATAGACAATATGCTACTTAACACAAAATTATTATCTGTGACCCTTGGAGAATTTAAAGATAATATGTTGGTCTTTCATAGAAACTATTATCTCTAACTTAGAAAGGAAGGTGGAAACTTCAAGTATAAGAACGCTCTTTTAAAGAATTTTAACTTTATCTACATAAGCAAATAAAGACCTGCAACTTCATTACTATACTTGAAAGAAGAAAACATAAGATGGCACATAACAGAAAGGGTTACAAAATTATACCCAAAAATTCCTGGAAACTTCTGATTCTTTCATTAATCAACAATTATATTAGGAATACAGTGGCCTAGTCTTTCTATTCTCCAAAGTTTGAACCTTTTCTTAGTAAATTTTCCTCTTTTTATACATTATGGAATAATTGTTGATTTTTGAAACTTCCCAAATTATTCAACTGTTTCTCTAACAACATGAAGTATAAACTATTACAGAATTTTACAGAGGGTAAAAGACACCTCAAAGAACATGAAATAATAGGAACATAACTGAATTTAGAAGAGGATGATAATTGTTGGATTTCTTTGTTAATCCGCTGCTGAGTCCCTCTATATATGCCCTAATGATGTTTAATTCACTTTAGCCGTAACGAAATGTGTTTAGCTTGTGTAATCCTGGGCTTACATATGTATCGGATGTTTTGATTGGCCAAAACATAAAGAAAATATACCCGATTGTCTTCCCCTTCAGCTTTGGCTCTAACCCTGATTTTCCGCTTTACACAACGAAATTAACGTGAACTTGTGATTAATACGGAAGTCAAAAGAGTTAATCTTGGTTTATAAATCTATCAAATCTTCCCATACAATGCTCCGTTGACTTCCACTGCAAATCACAATCGGCACTTTCAAATGATATATCACTACAAAACTTAACTTTATGCACCCTTAATCCTCATATGCATAAACCCTTCATATTTGTGCTATTTCTATTATATACCTTTTATAATAGAAATATGCCATAAAACATGATTTTTTGCTTTTAATACGGGCTCCACACAATTATCAAGGCATACCTTTCCCGCGATAGATCCCCACTATAGATCTGCGCTTAGAAGACCAGATGGCCAACAAAGATTTCGGGTGGAACATAAGCCTAGAGAATACCCACCCGAAATGGGTGGTTTTCTCTCTCCACCCAGCTACTACATGTCAAATGATAAGTGGGATTGGGTGAGCTCTAATAGAAACCATTTACCATTTTTTCTCCACGAAACCTGCTTTGTAGCTTGAAACTTTGCCTTTTAATTTACGGTGCTTGGATGCGGATACACCCGGGACGCTTTTAATTATTATATATATATATATATTATATTATATATATATATATATTATATATATAAGGAGAGAGAGAGAAGAGAGAGAGAGAGAGAGAGAGAGAAGAGAGAGATGCTGTCCGAGTCCAGCCCTTTCTATTATAACCTTTATAATAGAAATGTATATAAAACACGTAAACAAATATATGGAAGGGCTTTTTTAATATACAAAAAACCTTTACAACATGTGATAGACGAACACTCTGAGTATATAAAAATATAGCATAATAAACTATTAAGGTCCAGAATCCCCATCGCTCATCACCATGGTGCTTTCATATATAATATATATAATATATATAATATATAATATATATATATATATATATATAATATATATATATATATATATATAACATGTTATGCCATATGATGGACCCGCAACTTATAAAACATAATATATATGCTTTTGGTCTAGCCCGCGATCGTAAATCGCAATCAGCATAAGTCATAAATGTTGTGTGATAATCGCAGACCCGACAGAGTTATAAATCATGGCATAATCAATATCGGGTCCAACCTATCGTTATTGTGGACCTGCCGCTATTATAAATATAATATATATCCTTTCGAGTCCATCATCGCAAATTGTGTTCAGTAGAACCCATATGCATGTATATAAAGGGCTTTTCAATACAGGAGACGTACTGAAATTTTAAACAAAATGTATATTTTCTAGGTGCAGCTATATATGTTTTAACACTTATTTCCTTTGTAAATCTGATATATTTCTTTATTTCTTTCCCGTTTTGATAAGAACTTATGTATATACATATTGGGTCTAGCTCCATATAACCCTTTATATCTGACTCTTTTACATTTCTTCCTTTAGCAATGTTGATATATAATAAACAAAATATTTCATTTATTTTAGACTTTTCGGGAAGGGTAAAGAATATAAAGGAGTTTTATTGAGTATGAACTCCTGATAGTGCTACAAATGATAAAGAAACCTCAAGAAAAATATAAGCTACAACATACTTCATGGCCTGCAAACCCCAATCATTGGGAAACCATAAATACATTGTGGTTTCCATCGACTACTTCACCAAATGGGAAGAGCCCATGCCGACATACAATAACACCATAGAAACCATTGCACGGTTTTTCTTTAAATATGTCACAACATGGTTTTCATTTCAAGAGTTATCCCAAAACCTTGGTTTTTCCCATGAGTTACTTTCCCCTGCTACCATCAATCCAATGGCCAGGTAGAAGCTGTCAACAACTTCCTAAAAATAATGCTGCAACATATGGTGAACAAACACAAAACCAATTGGAACCATATGGTGTTTTTCGCCCTATGGGAATTCCACATGGCTGTCAAAGAATCTAAAATATTCACACCTGCCAAAGCATCTAAAAGATTCACACCCTTTTAGTTAGTCTATGGGGTTGAAGTTGTCTTCCCCATTGAGCATGCAATCCTTACCTTGCACTTAGCCATAAAACTTCTCACTGACACCACACTTTTATAACAAAGGTTGGTACTATTGGAACACATTGACAGAAGTCAGTGAGAATCTCTCCAAGATAATGAATCACACAAAAAGTGGTCAAAAGCCTCTTTTGACGCAATGTCACTCCTTGGTCCTTTACAAAGGAGGATTTATTCCTTCGTTACGATGTTTCCAAAGAAGCATTAGGACTAGGGAAATTCGAGATACTATGGAATGGCCCATACATTTTCAAATATTTCCTCCTCAAGGGGTCATACATATTAGTAGAGTCCAATGAGACCTATCTCAAATCTCCTGTCAATGGGATCCATCTTAAAAAGATCCATCCATAACATTGCAAGTAGCCCTAGAATGTAAATGTATGCACCATGACCTATTGTAAATGTATGAACCATCACAGGTACACTCTAAACCCTTTATTTCATCATATATCATAGATGGATCATCCACCAAACTATCATCATGAGTTTGCTGATGGTGCTTCTCGATGGTCGCAAAACCTCGTGGCAGCAGCCTGGACCATATACTCTCCCGACCACACACCATGTCTCACCAATGGGCTATGTATCAGGTTGGCTACCAAAAATCAAGCTAAATATGAGGTTGTCATAGGCCTCTTGAATGATGCCTCCTATCTAGGTATTAGTTACCTGCATGTATTCCTTGATTCCCAACTTGTTGTATCGTAGTTGAAAAAAACCTTCAAGGTTCATGATCCAAGCCTCTTTTAGAATATCTGCATGCACAAAAGCTAGCTCGTGGTTTTGATCATATCACATTTACACATATACCAAGAAATTGAAGTCATATAGCTCGCCAAATAGCTAATAAAATCCTAGACTGACATGTATTACATATATATCGCCATCAAGAAACATAAATCGTGAACATAATATCCATCACATAAATGCAGAAACACATGACATGTATATAAGTATGCACATAAAGACAGATCATAAGAGCCACAAAAAATAATATCTCTTATACATATCAAAAAATATATGAGTAAAAAAATACACATCCATTGGCTCAAGGAAAAAAATAAGGCATAAAAAAATGGACCATTTTCATAATGGGTGCTTGCCCTGGTACATACCAAAACGACGTCTAGGGTTATGGCCCTCCACCCCCTGCGCCACCCATCTGAGATCCAACTGACCCATCTGGTAGTAGGATCAGATGTACAGTCACTACCACCATCATGAAGTGATGGAGTTAGATGTCATGCTCTGTCATGTGTCAAAATCGTCTCCACAAACTCCTTCCCCATTCCAACCCAACCCTCCTTAGAAATCCCCCACACTAGGGTTACTGCTCAAACCCATGCATCCTCTAAATACCTTAGCGGAGCCTCTGTAGCCTTTGCAGCATCTCCCGATGCTTTCCTGTCTTTGCCTGAGCCTTTCTAGCCTCTGCCCAAGCCTCTGCAGTTGCTTCTCAAGACTTTGTTGTCGTCACGCTCTTGCAAACTGATCATCTCTGCTAAGGTGAAGGAGCTTTGTCCTTCTCAAGAGGGACCACTAATCTCTAGCCGACGATGTTGTGCTGGCCTCTCAAGCTCCTCCTAAGCCCTAGAATCTCTTCATCACTGTGGCACATTCACCACACTAGCTACCCAAATCCGTCAAGTATCGTTTCCTACCAAGTAGGCCAACTGTCGTCCATGCGGACCAACATCTACAATAAAACATGCATGATATCCGCATCATCATAAATATACAACATATATACATGTAAGAAAGCCCAAATGAGAAAAAAACACAAATCACATACCTATTGGACCCTAAGAATCTCCAAGAGGGAGCCCCATGTCCGTATCACCCCTAAAGTCAACACCATGATAGGGGTACTCTAGGACAACCTTAGGGTTTGACTTAAACCAACCCTCCACTATTGCATTCCATTAACGCCCCACCTCTCTACCACCAGCTCATGGAATCACTAGAGCCCACCGCCCTATTTGCGATTCTCTCGTAGGACCTAGTGTCACCTCCAAAAAATTAAATAGCATCACCACTCCCTCATACAGAATGCTACAAAGGACACTTGCATAACAAAAAATATGTGACTGACCCCAACACACCTTTGTCAGCTGTGACAACATCCCTTGGTACAAAATTCCAACCTAGTCAAAGAAGTGGCCAGCCGATAGCCTCTCCAAACTAATAATTTGAGGTGCTAACACTCGGTGAGGGGCCTCCAACCTAGCTAGTTGTATGCTCATCGTCATCGGCTTTTGCTCAAAAAGATCCAAAATATTCCTAACCCTAATGCCACCCTATTCAATAGTGTTAGGTCCATAGTGACCCCTCACCGATACATGAATATTTACATGTCCATCTAGGAGGGGCATCTACAAAGCCTCCCCACGAGGCACCAATTCAATGATAAAATACACATCTACTATAGTGGAAATGGGAAGGTCAGCATGCCTGATACAAAATATCTCACACTTTGTATCCCAACATTAGATCAGAAACCATAGGAATGCATCATGCAACCTTAGAATGGGGTTCTCAGAAGCTTCAGCAACCCCCATCCCACTAATGTAGCATTAGTGGCTACATCTCCAGAAATAGTCATGCGAAGGGGCTCCCAATTGTAATCCCTCCACAACATCCCCATCCTATCAACAAGGATGTTAAAAGTCAAAAATAAACTCCCTAGGCTTAAAAAATCATTCATCACACATTTGCACAATTATGTGCATAACAAACATACAGACTATGCATCTGTTTCTCGAACGAATGTGCAAACCACGAGTTTGTTTGACACTAAGCCCTTGTGAATGCCATATTCCAAGTCATGCATCTGCTCAAAGAGAATACTCTAATTTTATGTGCTTATTCTCATTATAGGCCTGGGGATTGCGTGAGCTTGTACACCTACCCGTGGGGTCGTCAATACAATATCCACGTGACTTTCTCCCCCTAAGCCACATTGATGGTGTGGCTAGCCATCTTACATCTATAGAGGCTTTTCGAGTATCCCTCAAGTACCTGCAGTGACCACGTGACTATATCTTAGTCGCCTGCAAGGTCATCCTTTCTACCCTAAAAAATAGGTCATAAAGGCCACCCCTGTATGACCTACCTAACCTAGTCTACCAAAATCGTAAATATATGGTTATGTGTTCTAGCTTGTCTCTCCTCACATGCTTTCTAGGTGTATAGGCTGACCCCAATAATAGAAAATAACTCTTGGAAAAGATTTGATCTATCAAAATAGAAAGTACAAATGAGGTGGCATATGGACTCCTTTGCTCTATATATCACCCTCTTTGTAATTTTTTGTAGCCTATTACATGAGCTCATGACCTCCGTTCTCTAGAAAGTTAGAGATGCAAGGATCAGGGCCAAATCATCTTCATCATGGTACCCTTCATTCCATTTCAATCCTAAACTCATTTTTGGTCCCACCGCACGCTCAGAGTACCACTTTAGGTGTTCCTTCTCTTGTATCTTGATTCATCTTTTTCATCCCATTATAGCTTACATGCATTTTTATCAAGATGTTTTCACTTTGGGTATTGGTCATTGAGGTGGCGGGTACATTAGTAGCTTCCCGCCAAAATTAGTACCATGGTGGCTATCGACAGGGCAAGTATCATTTGTCACTTAGCATGATAGGCTTCCTACAAATATTTTCATATCGTGACATCATTTCTCATAAATGCACCATAGGGTCAATCATTTCAATCACATTTACCACTACCTCCCCTTACATGTGGTGAATGTCCACGCTGGTTGATAGAGAATCCCTATTCATGGATCACCTCATGTTATGGACCCCCACATTCTATTTGAAATCCATGACCATCTACTCTCACTTGGGAGGCATCTCACTTGCATGCCTTGAATATTATCCTCATTCCTCTCTTCTTCGCTTACTACTAACCAACGCTACTCCCTGGCCGTCTTATTCAATTTGCATTCTACATTGGGCCTATAATCCCTTTGTACAACATAAGCTCATTTGTGTCACTTCATCCTCCTCATCAACCTAGGACTAAAACCAAACAATGGGGCCCCAGTCCTCCACAAAATACACTTTACCTCCATCATCATGTAGGTCATCATTTTCAAGTGGCACCTATATGCATGTATGTACATCCCAAACCACCTTTACATTCTTTTGGAAAGTGTACAATTTCTTTTTCAGGAAAATGATTCCCACCCATATTTTCATGCCTTTTATCCATTGACAGTCCCTAGTCTCCCTTGGTTAGAGCTTGCACATAATCCACATTTGTTCACCCATTTCACACTAGTCAGAACATACACACACCTACCTTGGATTTCCTACCAACTCCAAGGCCACTCACATTAGAGGAAATTTCAGCCTAAAAGTTCCCATGAAATTTTCACATATTTTCCATTTCATAATATGTAATCCAATCAAAAGCCTTTAAATTTAAAAAGAGGTATATGTAAATATTTGTGGAGACAGAGCAAGCACCAATGCTGCAAGAAATGGTGATTTCACAAGTAGATACTATAGTGGGAGCACCCCAGAGAGATTTAGGACATGTGCATATAAAATCGAATTCAATTGAGTCCTCTTCCAGGTAGGACACTACACCTGATTCTACTTCTTTCAAATTATTTGGAGGAATAAATGGCAGGGAAGATAAAGAGGACATGAACAATTCCAAGACTAATGGGGCTAGTGGTAGAAGTGAAGAACCTAGGAGTGGACCTGATGAAATTGAACATGAAGATGAAATAGATACCACATATGGGTTCCTCATTTTAGATATCTTGAGGAATGTTACTGTGAAAAACATACCTTTGGCATCTTTTCCATTCTTTCATAGTATGTATTCAGAGGACCCTAATGCTTTCTTGTTTTAATTTGACATTCTCTGTAGGAGTTACAATTATCATGATGATGCTCATAAACTTAAACTATTTCCTGCCACTTTAAAAGATTCGGTCCTTAGGTGGTTTATGAGTTTAAGGGAACATACCATCTTCTCTTGGGATGAAACAAAATATTATTTTCTTAAAATGTATCAATATTATTGTAAAAGCAGAGAAATTAATGAAATTTTTAGGATGCAACAAATGGAGGATGAAATCTTAGAAGAGTATCTTGAGAGATTCATTTACAACTTCCATGACTCTCAAATAGGAAACCTTGATGAGAGAACTATTAGGAATCTCTTCTTGAATGAATTAAAAAAAACTGCATACAAATGTTAAAACGTTTAAGCTCAGGAGATATTTATAAAAAAACCCTTTACTGATATATTTGAGCTTTGTAAAACATATTCCAGGAGCCAACCTAAAGTAAGAAAAAACAATCGAGACTATACGAGGAATTCTATAACAAAAACTGCCAATCCTATTCAGGGAGGATTTACTCGAATAAAATTGGGAAATATCCTAGAAAATTTCAAAATAAACATATTCAATACTTAGTGATCAATTGGACACTATTAATATTAAAAAAAAGTAGGAAGAAGAAAAGGTTTCCTTAGCCATCTTTTGTCCTAGGTGTAGAAAAATATATGTTGAAATAAGATGTCCTACGAACATGGTAGAATTTTATGGGATTAGCACTAAGGACACCCAACTAAGAAATTCCCTTCCTTATAAAGATTACAAGCAATTTACAAGGGAATATCTGAAAGAAGTGAACCTTCCTATCCTCCTTGAAGAGAACCATTTGGCGCACCAACTCCAAACCTGTATCAAGATGCTAATGTGTAGCCTTACCCCAAATATCAATCATGGAATCCCCAAATTCCCTATTCTCAATTGTCAACTCAATCACCTCAAAATACATCATGGAGTCAAGATTGGGAAGGAAATCCATATGGGAATACCTATCAGCCTCAATTCTTAGCACCATCATATTCCCAATATCATCTAAAATACCCAACTTATCCACCTTATACACCTAATGTTTCTCAATTATAGCAAGGTGTAATCCACCCTTTCCTACACCTTAATCACCATCATTATCATTACCACCACCACAACAATTTCCACAGTACTTACCCCAACAATAACCACTTCCATTAGCTTAAAGTACCAATCAATCCCCACAAAAAATGCAAAAACTGTTTAATTCAAAGCATTCAATACCAACTCAGTTGCCTGCACAACATGTACATAATCCTAATAATAGACCTCATCAACCTGTGAAAAATATGGAAGTGCAGACTTTTCCTACCTATGTCATTACCTCTTTCTATATGAACGATATCCAACTAAGGTCCAAAAAAGTGTTAAATAAGAATAAATTTGTAGTCTTCATCCATGAGGAGGACCCTCAAATAACTTCCGAAAATGAACTTGTTGAAATTAAACAAATTAAAACTGGTAAAACTGATGTAACGCAGAAAATTCCATGGGAACAATTGGAATCTAAAGTGCCTCCTTTTCTTGAAATATTACTTATATGGAAATTTGAAGCACATGTAGAATATGACTTGGAATAATAATTAAGAAACATTTGTATAAAGATCCCTCTACTTTAGGCTATTAAATACATACCCATCTACACTAAGACTATTAGGGATATTGGTATAAAGAAACTAGGAAGGAAGAAAAAGAACAACCAAACCATTAAGGTGGTTGGCCAAATTTATCAAATGATGTGAAGATTGCCACTAAGATATGTTGATCTAGGGAATCCAATAGTAACTATAAAATTAATTGGAACTTTCCTGCCTATGACTCTAGTGGATTTAGGGGAAACAATTAATGCAATGACCATTGATATTGTGACTTTGTTGTAGCTAAACCAGGTAAGTATGACACCTGTTTTGTTAGAGTTAGTAGACAGATCAATTTTTAAGCTTATTGGAGTCCTAGAAGATGTGATAGTAAATATGGATTTAGAATACCTGGTATATTTTATAGTGATTTGTCCTAAAACCACTAAACCGGGGCACACAATAGTTTTAGGCATTGAATGGATAGTGATTTTTGATGCCTTTATTCATTGTAGAACTAGAGAAATGATGATTTGAAATGAATTCGAGGTTCAAAAGTTGGCTATTTTTCCACCTTCTCAATTGGAAAATGAAATTTCCTCTTGGCTTGAAAACCCTTATGGAGAAGAAGAATGCATGTTGCCTCTGTTAAATTTGGAACAATCAAAGGGAATTCAAGGGAAAACAAAAGAACATGTACTTCAACAATTTTTATCAGAGGCAAGATGTATTGGGTATCTTGTTTCTTTTAGTGGCTATAATCATGCATTTAGTTCTAAATTTCGAGAAACTTTCTATCGTACTATTTTTTCATGATTTACCATTGCAATCATGGGAAAACAAAGAGTTAGGTGTTAAACCTATTAAAATGATCCCTAGATAAACATTATATATTGGTGTTGATTTAAGTACATAATAATAGGAGAATGTAATAATAATGATCCAAAAGTAGTCTAGAGAATTTTCTTGGGACTATACAGATACAAAAGGATTCATCTCAACACTTGCACCCACCACATTTATACTAATGAAGAGATCAGACCAGTAAGACAACCCTGAAGATGAATGAACCTAGCTCTCAAGGAAATTGTTAAATATGAGCTCTAAAAGTTGTTAAGTTCCAATTTCATATATCCCATCTATTATAGTAAATGAATATCTCCCTTATTAGTTACTCTGAAAAAGAATGGGCAATGGATAATTTGCAACCATCTCACAAAATAGAAGAAAAGATAGATTAATGACTTAAAAATTATCCTCTTTGAGGGGAAAAACCTAATTTACATTACAAAAATGAATAATCATTGGATGATAAAAATTAAAGTACCTCCTTTCTATATTTAGGAGTTTAAGGGATCACAATATAATCGGACCGTACATATCTATAATAATGTAAGGGCACAACAATAAAAATAGTGGGCTTCTATTGGGCACAATATTAACAATATGGGGACTACATGGTCATAACAATAACAATAAGGGGGATACACTAATAATAACAATAAGGGGCTACACTAGTATTATAGGGACCTATCATGCCCCCCTCCTTCAAAAAAGTGTTTCCCTCAATGCTTGAGTAGTTTTGGATGGTTTTGTATTAAATTCTCATCCTCCCATGTGGAATCTTTGGCAGGTAAGTTATTCCACTTGATGAGATACTCTAAAATTGATCGATTTTGTAGCTGTCGAGTTCTTGTTTCCATGACTACTTCAGATTCTAATATGATTTTTCCTTCATCATTAAGTTTTGCAAGTATTGTTTGAACTGGGATCTTGTCACCTATAACCTTCTTTAAGAATGAAACATGGAAAATTGGGTGCACTAAGTAGACACATGAATTAGCTCCAATTTATATTCCATAGTACCAATATTTTACAATATCTTGTAAGGACCTTAGTACTTTGGTGATAATTTCTTATCCCTCTTATCTCACTTGAGGGACATTTGTTTATATGGTTGTAGCTGTAAAAATACCCAGTGGGCTGCATCAAAATTTCTTTCGTTGCAATGTTGATTGACATGTTGTTTCATGCGATTTTGCGCCAAAGTGAGGTTATCCTTTAAGAGTTGGAGAACCTGTTGTTGATGCTTGTTGTGATATTACAATGCTTGAACATTAGAAGTTTTTCTTAGATATGATATAACAGATGATGGATGATATCCATAAACTGCCATAAATGGGGTCATTTTTTCCGTAGTATGGAAGGAAGTGTTATACCACCATTCAGCCAAAGGTAACCACTTGACCTATCGTGTTTATTTATTAAATACAAAGAAAATAACATATGATTCTAAACATTTATTCACTATCTTAGCTTTCCCATCAGAATGAGGATGATAAGATGAGTTATGACCTAATTGTGTACCCAGACAAGAAAATAATTATGTCCAAAAATTTCCAGTGAAAATTGTATCTCTATTAATTACAATAGTCTTTGGGTTTGCATGTATATTTTTAGTTTCTTACATAAATGCAATAGAAACTATATGTTGGCATTATGATCCATGTGTTGTACTTGATGGCAACCCACTCGTAGAAGAACATCTCACTTATTTATAACTAGATGAATCTACAGAAGAGATATCAGATGTGACTGAATGCATGGGATGCCAGACAACTCAAAGGAATCAGATGATAGTTCTCAGTATGACAAGTTAGCTTTGCCATCAAGTCCAAAGGGGGAGATTGTTGGCATTATGAGACAAGTGTTGTCCTTGATGGCAAATCACACAAATGAAAAATTATAGAGCAGCAAAGTTATTTTCTGCTTCACGGACTTTCACGTAGAGAAATGTTCACACACTTTCATGCAGAGAAAAGTTCACGCACTTTCATGCAGAGAAAATTTCACACACTTTCATGCAGAGAAAAGCGCACGCACATGGGAAATCTTATGGCTGGTTTATGGTATTAGTCCGACAGTTTTTGATCCTATGGTTTTGGTCCATGGTATTTAGTCCTTGATATTTGAACCTATGGTTTTGGGCCATGGTATCTCGTCATAAGTGTTGATCCCAAGTATTGGGTCCATGGTATTGAATTGTTATGGTTTTTGGACTGTGGTATTGAGAAAGGCCTAAGGCTATAAAAGAGGAAGGAGATCATTTGGAAAGGCATCTTCTGAATTATTGAATATTTGATAATGTGCTAGATCTAGAATACTGTGATTGGGTTATGGTGCAGATTTGGATCTGAATGAAGAAGGAACCTGAGCGCAAGGAGAAGGATAAGTTCTATTGATGGGTCAAAATATTAAGGCTGGAATAGTGGTATCTTTATATGATTTTGATCTGTGATATGTGGTGCATGCTTGATATATAAATCTGATAATCTAGGTTAACTAATATCTGAATGTTTGAAAGAATGAATTTATAGATCTATACGCAGGTTTCTGAATAATGAAGTAGCGTACATCTCTTGACTTGTGTTCTAGCTACTTCTATTTATTGCTACAGTGTTCTGGGTTCAGAAGTGGGGTGTGATCACTGTTATTATGATCTAGGTACAGTCGTCAGAGAAGTGTTTATTTTGATTCAGTTTTCATTGGTGAAAAGGTGATTGGTTGATGCAGAAATTCTTGATGTTTGATTGATGGATCCAGTTGGAAAATTTATGAAACATGGTCCCTGGAAGAAAGAGAAGGTAGTAGCCTCTATAGGTCAGCACCTACGTACTAGTATCTTAGCTAGTACAAGAGCTAATGGGGTTGTATCTCCCTTCCAGGAGAGTCTGGAGAACGAGAGAAGGTTGTAGCCTTCTACAGGTAGAAGCCTGTGTACTGGTATAAGACTGCACCAGTACAGAACTATTGTAAAAGAAGATTCTTATTAAAAGAAGATAGAGACGACTTGCA
>APFE031163531.1:0-27441 GCA_000404065.3 Pinus taeda
GGATGTAAATATGGATGCCAAACAAGATGGAAAAGTGGATGCAAAAAAAGTAGATGCAAAATTATATGCAAAACTAGACACAAAACTCGATGTAAAACTTGGCACAAAAGGGATGCACAAATGGATGAAAAAATGGATGCAAAAAATGATTTTAAAAAGGATGCAAAAAAGGATGTAAAAGTCGATGCAAAAGTTGATGCAAGTGTAGGTGCAAAAAGTGGATGCAAATGAGGATGCAAAAGTATGTCAAACAAAATTAGGTGCCAAACTTGATGAAAAACCTGGAACAAAACTTGGTGCAAAGGATGACACAAAACTTGGCATAAAATTTGGTGCAAAATGTGGTGCAAAACCTAGTGCAATACCTGGTGCTAAACTTGGTGTAAGACCTGGTGCAAAACTCGATGCAAATTTTGTGTCAAGTTTTGCACCATATTTGATAAATGGATGCAAATAGCACCAAAAATGGGCTCTAGATGCAAAAAAATAAGTAAAAAAGGATGCTAACCACAGGATTTGTTGTAGTGAGGTGTGTTAGAGAGTGCCAATGGATGCTGAGGAGTGTTAGGGAGTACTAGGACAACACAAGTGAGCACTAGGTCAAAATGCATGGAATTGAATGAATATGAGGGTGTGTCGGGGAGTGTCAATGAGTGCTAGCTGTCATGCCAAGGAGGGAGTGACAAGGTATGCTAAGCATGGGTAAGGCATGCCAGGGAATATAATGGAATTTCATGAAGTGCTAGAGTGTGCTAGGTAGTTCCAGGGTATGCTAACATGTGCCAAATAGTGCCAAGGAATTCCAGGTGCTAAGACATGCTAGGATGTGCAGGGTGCCAGAGTATGCCAATATGCATCAAGGAGTTTCAAGGAAACAAAAGGAATAACCAAGATAAAATGCAAGGAAATAAACACATAAGAGGGTTAATAATTCAATACTTTATCTTTTTCGAAAGGGGCGTGCTAGGCACACTAATAATATGTTCCAGTACATGCCATGTGCCAATGTGTGCCAAGTGCTAATGTTTTTCAATGTAATATTATGCCAAGGTGTTCCAGGGCATGCCAACACATGATAGGGGAGTGCTATGCTATGCTAGGGCATGCCAACATGTGCGTGGACGTCCTACTCATGGAAAGATGTTCTAGGTACAAAGATGTTCCAAGACATGCGAGGTGCCAAGGAATGTTAGTGTATTGTTCCAAAGCATGTTGAGGTGTGCCATGAGTGTTGAGGTGTGCTAGGTCTCTCTCATTAATATAATTGACATAGCTTGATTATGTATTAAATAATATAGTTCCTACACACACTAGTGGAACTTTATTTAAAGGAAATTTGCTAGATAATAAACCTAATAGAGATGAATCATGTGTTGACTCATAGGAAAACTATATTCTTATGACTTGAGGGAAATGATACACACTAATTACTTCTTAACAAATTGATTGACTATTATAACCACTATGACCTTGGACACGTAATGAAAAAGACTCCACAACAATGGTGTTAAATCGTTATCTTTTAACAAAAAATATAGTAATAGGTTCATAGCGTCATCAAAAACTCATTGGAATGATCAATGATGACGAACATTATTTTACTGTCACCAAAAGTAACCAAAAAGAGCATTGGTGAGGTTCAATAAAATATCGTCACTAGAAGTGTCACGAAAGAGAGAATTAGTGATGGATCTTTAATGACCCTCACCAAAAGTGTCATTGAAAATGGCTTTAGTGAAAAACCTTAAAGGACCATCACTATATACACTTACAACAACGATTTTTTAAAGACCATCACCATATGCGACATTGGTGACGGACCTTAGAGGTTCGTCACAAGCATGAAGCATCATCAAAAACTCATTGGAATGATCAATGATGACGAAAATTTATTGACCGTCACCAAAAGTAACAAAAAATATCATTGGTGATGGTCAATAGAAGATCATCACTAGAAGTGTCACCAAAGAGAGAATTAGTGATGGGCCTTTAATAACCCTCACCAAAAGTGTCACCAAAGAGAGAATTAGTTATGGGCCTTTAATGACCGTCACCAAAAGTATCATTGAAAATTCCTTTGGTGACAAACCTTAAAGGACCATCACTATATACACTTACAACAATGATTTTTTAAAGGTCGTCACCATATGCGACATTGGTGATGGACCTTGAAGGTCTGTCACAGGAATGACCCTCACGAATGACCTTTTTTATTGTAGTGAAGAGTGGACCCATTACGTATACTTGTGTATACAGAATTGTCACCTCAAATTTTGCATGAACCTTGAGTTGATAAAGTAAAGTTGGTAGCCCCAGGAGTTGCAGCATTCTTGCTGCAATACTAGTGCTCATCATCTGCACACTAGAATTTAATTCTCCAATAATATGATTAGTTGGGTGGTGTTTTCATACATACATTAAGGGATCTTTGGATTGAAGATTGGAGGGATCTTCATCGTCTTCTTTTGCAGGTGGCTCAACATACTCCTCACCAATGCTAACTAGTTCATCAACATTCCTTTTCACTGGTTGTTTCTGTTCAACATATTCATCCACCTTGAAATCAATACAAACAATGATCCTCTTGGAGTTCTTGTTATAACATCTATACCCTTTGTTGTTGTATGAATATCCAAAAAAATGCCTTCATCTTCTCTTGCATTGAACTTGTCTATCTTTTCATCATTTCGGTTGATATAACATATGCTATCAAAAACTTTGAAGTTCTTAACTGTTGGAGGTCTAACATGCCAAAACTCATTAGGATGTTTGTCACTATTTAGTCTAAAATGGGATTTATTTAGGATAACCACTATTGTATGAATATATTCTAGCCAAATCCTCTGTTGAACCTTCCTTTCGTTCATCATGGCTCTTGCTAACTATTGCATCAATCTGTTTACTCTTTCTGCTACACCATTTTGTTGGGGTGACTTTACTATTGTGAACTGCCTTTTGATTCAATTCTTATAAAATTCATCAAATTATTTTGAAGTGAACTCACATCCATTCTCAAATCTTATTATTTTTATTTTTCAACCAATTTCATTCTCAACCATAGTTATGAACTCTTTAAACTTCTCAAAAGCTTCAAATTTCTTTCTGAAGAAGGCTACCCACATCATCCTGCTAAAATCATCAATTATTAGCATAAATATAATTTATCGATGAGTTTCTGTGTTCTAGATGGTCCATACATATCCATGTGTACTAATTTGAATGGATTTGATGATGATTTATCCTTTTCCTTGAACAGAACATGAGTTTTCTTCCATATTGATAGGATTTCCAAATTGTATTCTTTGGTTTCGAAAGCCTAGGTAAATCCTTAAAAATGTTCTTCTTTCTTAGCTTGACTATTTGATAAAAGTTCAAATGTCCAAGTCTCTTATTCCACAACCAAATTTCATCAATATTTGATAGGAAGCACCTCTATGTCTTATCTTTGAGCACATAGACATTATTATCTATTTTCACAACTTCAGCAAATGTCTCACCAGTGCCTGTATACTTGATTTGACAATTTTAAACTTTAAAAATCACACCATAGCCTTGATCACACATATGTGATACACTAAGAAGTTTATGCTTCATACCATAAACATATAGAACATTCTTGGCTTTACCTTTTCCATTTTACAGACTGACCACTCCTTTTTCTATAATGTTGGAGCATTCTTGCCAAAAGTCACATTACCTTTATCAACTAGTTTCCATGTCAAAAATTTGCTCCTATCTCCTAAAATGATCCTAGAATATCCATTGTCCACATACCAATGAATCCCTCCATTCTAAGCATACAAAGAAATATCACATTTCTCTGATTTTTCCTTTTCTTTCCAGGGTTTTGGCTTCTGGTCAACTTGCTCAATAATTGGTTATGTCTTCTTCCCTTTGATTTTACAATTTATTGTTATATGCCCAAAATTTTGACATTTGAAACATTACGCCAAATATTTTAGAGGAGAAAATGAGTTATTATACCTGGGTCTATTTTTCCTCTACTGAAATCTTCTCTTGGATCTAAGCAACCTATAAGGTAGATTTACTCTACAATTTGTTGCTTTGTGGCCATAACTTGTGCACGTGAAACGATACCCTTGGAAAATAACATTATATCTGAAATGTTTCCTTCTATGCTGGGCATAATTTTGGGTAGCTTGATTTTCTTGGCCAACATATTGATTTTGTTGTTGCTTATTTTTTTTGGGATGGGTATTATCCTTTTTTTGTTGCTTATACCCTTCTTTAGATACAAGGACAAAAGTAATTGCTTTCATTCCTTTTAGCTCTGCTACTGCACTGGACTCAACTTCAAAGAATAAACTAGTTCTATCTAAGGAGAATCATTGTAAAACCAATATTTCATTTAAATTTTTAGTCCCTTTACCGAAAATATGATTGAAACTCAACTGTGTTTTGGCCTTCTCCAACTCCTTCTTTAGCAACATGATTTCCTCTTCTAGCCTTTCACATGCTTCAATCTTTTCATTCAACTACTATTTCAGGGATTATTGTATCTTCTTACCCTCTTATACTTGCAAGAGAAATGGCCCAACAAATTCAACTATTTACTTTATCAAAGACTCCTTCAATGTTTTATTTTTATTCCTCAACCTTTCTATTTCCTCAAGTGCACACCAATTCTCCTTCAAGATCTACTTCAACCCCTTCATAATGAGAGTTAATAGATTCAACTTACATATTTTCTATGGCCATCATCATGAATTCCTTTGGGATTTCATCATCTTTTTCCTCATCTGAGGAGTGGTTGAATTCACTTTCCAATGAATTTTCTTCTTGAACATACAAACCCCTTTTCTTAGCCTTCTTTTTTTCTTTCTGAACTTTGTTTAAACTTTATTTAGGATCATAATATTTCTTGTACTTTTTAGGACACTTTGATTCATAATGACCAATATTTCCACAATTAAAACACTTAAAGGGTAGCTTACCTTTATACTTTCCTAATCCTCACTTGAGCTTCCTCACATAGTTGGATTCTTATTAATCTATTTCACAACAAGAGTCATCATGATGTTCTTTGCACTTGTTTTTTGCTTTGAAGGTTGATCCTTTGGTTGCATATTTTCCATTAGAAATTTTCGTCTCATAGGAAGTAAGTATACCAAGGAGTTGTTCTAGAGTGAGAGTGTTCAGATTAGACATCTCTTCAATGGATGAATCCTTGGGATTGAACCTCTCTATAAGAGATCTTAACATTTTTTTAACAACCTCAGCTTCATCTACCTTCTCATCAAGCCCTCTTATGGTGTTCACAACTTAATAAACTCTTAAAAAATACTTTGCAATGTCTTCATCACCATGCATACTTAAAGAATTAAATTGCATCTTTTACCCTTGGAGTTTAGATTTATTTACCTTGTTGTCACCTTCATAGTATCTACTCATCTTGTCCCAAATATCTTTGGAAGATGTGTATTCCATACTTTGACAAACTTTAATTCAAGTAGATCAACAATCAAGGAATTCATTACTTTAGCATTACATGTGAACTCCATCTTTTGATCTTTAGTAATCACTGCTGGAGGATTTTGATATTATTGTTCAACAACATCCTACACATCAAATCCAAGTGAATGAATGTAGGTCTTCATACTCAATTTCAAAAAACATGGTTTGTTCCATTGAACATGGGTGCACCGTTAATAAATCCTCCTTCCTAGTTCATGATGGTCCTTGATCTTTCTTCTAGCTATTAAAATGATCTGAAGTAACTTGGCTATGACACCAATTGTTGGAAACCAGGACAATACTATGGCGGGGGGGGTTGTGGGTAAATCAATATTGTAGGAATTTTACCAATTTAAAAACTAATATTTTTAGCTTATTTTGGAAATTATGGCCTTTTAATAGGTTTTAGCTAGGCTATTATATTTTTAGTTGTAGTTAATTTTCGCTTAACTGCTAAGATTTCCATTAAATTGTTACTTGTTGCTTAATCTTTCTACAAAAGCCTGAAGGATTTTTATATGGTACCAAAATTATCTAATGAATCATCCATCACATGCCTAGGTACTTTGATATAGGCCCAAAGGCCTATTACCAAACTACATTTCCAATTCTATTGCCATGACCCCTTTTTATTTTATTAAACAACACCCTGCCAAATCCAACATATTTGGCCTTAAGAACCTTTTTTGTTGGAACCTATCTGGTTTCCACACTATAGAACTTGGTGCAATGACCTCCACCTAATATTTCAGGCACTTAGACTACTTTACAACCTTTGTAGGCTTAATTCATTTGCCAATACACTGCGCTCCTAATTCTCTATTGCATGTGGCTTCATGACGACCTTAAGACCGTAGCTCCCAAGCACTGACGCTTTTGCATGCCTCCTATTAAAATCTTTCGAGTTCCTCTTGGCGAGCTTGGATATCCTGTGGGGTCCACAAGCTACTACCAAGAGTTAATAACATCGTAGTCGGGCTGAGACAGCCACCACTTTTTCCCGAAACGTAGTCAGGTCATCACTTCAATTTTTGCTGTGATTTAACCTTCCAAGCATGGAACAATGGACTAAAATCATGTTGATGTCACTTGTGCCATGTGTCACCCACTGATTGGTCCATGTGCCAATTAGAATTAGGCCCTTTGGGTGCCCAAAAAAACCAAATATTCCTACCACATGTCATGGTCCCATTGGGTGCGTTGAAATCATATTCCTTCATCATCTATGGATAATAATTTACTACCAAGTGTCCCCATTAGAGAGGAGAGAGAGAAGGTTTCCACGACCTGGTTTTTCACTAATTTTCCTTTATAAAAATTTTAAAGGGTTCCTAGCCATTTTGTTGCTGTGATGCTCCAACATTCCTATGGGTTTCCTCTCCTTTGCTTGCTACTTTGAAACACCTCTAGGAAAAGCTAAGCACGCTAAGTTATTAAGGTGGGGGCTTCCCACTCAACTTTCTGCTAATGACCACTTCCCTCTCCCTCGTGCTGTCACCAAACATGTCCCGATGCCTGTCGCCCAACACTTCTACTGCATTCACACTAAATTCTTGCTAGAATATATCACCGAGCTTCCTCCACAAGCCCATGTTGTATGTGGGCTCCACCTATGGCCTATGGAAAATGTTTCCGTTGTATTGTTGTTGCGCCAAGTCAACCCAGACCTATTTTGGCCACTCCACCACCATTATCGCTAGGTTTGGCTACTCCGCCAACCTTGGCTATGCGCCAAAAGGGTCTCCAACCACCTCTAACTTTGTAATAGTTAAACTTTGAGGCTACAGAAATTTGACTGTATCTATCTCTGAAACCAAGAGCCCATTTTCAGACTTCTGCATATCACTAGAAATATTTTTCCAAACTCTTTCCACTATAAGGAAAGGACCTTCTAACAAAGGTTTTTATGGAAGCCCCTATCAAAATAGCCCAAAATTCCATTTGTAGTGGAGGTCATTAGGAGAGGTGGGCGGGCAGATGTTTTTATGGTGCGTCTACAATATATAAATGCACCGGTGCTTTACTATACAAATAAGAATCGATGTCGAATAGAACATGGTGTATTGTGGCATATTTATTTTCTAAAATAAAATAAAATAATGGTGCACTAAATAATAAAGAGTGTCAATGTGTATATTACTTGATATTACCAAGAAAGGGTTAAATTTGTTGGAAAGTAGATCACTACTGAGAGGGGGGGTGAATCAGTAGTAATGGTCTATATATCAATTTTATAAATTTTTGTTGGATTAACAATTTGAAACACACATCCATAATATTAGCTGATCAAAACATGAAGGCAACAAAAAAATCAAAGCATAATAACCATGGAAATCATCAACATAAACAAGCACACATGAAGAGATAAGTATTTCTAGTGGAAACCCTTTCGGGTGAAAACCACCCTGCTATTGTTACACTGCTCAATTATTCTATTAATCTATTGAACAAATTTTACATGGATTAGATTGCAGCCATAAGATGGAATACTTGGCTTCCTTTATATTATGGAACCTATCATATAGGAAATTTGTTTCTCTCATGGATATATGAAATCTATTCGTTGGAAGCCCCCACAAACAATGATCCTTGCCCAACTCCCTTTGTACTATCCAAATCCTATTGGATGGAGAAATTTTCTCCTTCTACTAAATCTTCAAAATCAATGGCTACTCTAAAGAATCCATTCCTTCACTTCCTCCATGTAAACCATAATTTCATATATTTTCAAATTGGGCTCCCAATATGCTCAACATGAGAAACCCAACAACACCATCATTCTGCACATAAAATATGAATAAATAAATCTACCTAGAGAAGGTTACTTCGTCTCTTCTACCCACAACAAACTCTACTCCCAAACACACCACAAGTTGTTGATTATCTACCACCTACAACAAATAAACTTTGAAATTTATACTCAATTCTATCTATTATTTCTGCATACAACACTCTAATAAAACATTGTAAAACTACGTGAGCCATTGCTGAAATGTCTACTCACTTTCAATGCCCTCACAATGGCATGATTTCACACTCTCAAGAAGACTAACCAAATAGACTCAACATCTTCTACTATTTATCATTTCTTGGAGTGATTAAATCAATAATTGCAACTCAGTGATGGAGCTTTGTTCACACATTTGCTTTTATTTGGATTCATCTTTTTGACTTGATCAATCCACTAACTTCACTTACGTGATCGATATTTCCAAGTTTAATAAAATTTTAGAAGCTTTATTACCTTTTTTGACCATGTACTATAATTTCTTTTATCAAGAGCATCGCCACAATACCAAAATTAGTTGAGATGCGTGAGGAATCTGGAGAAATTCTAGCTAAACTATGAACTCATGCCCAAAAGTATTGGATCTAGGTTGTAACCGCATAGATATTCCTTCTTTCCGGTGGTTGGATCCCTTCAACCACATGCACAAGCTTAGATCCATGCAGTTAGGGTAGAGGATGGGGGAAACCAATCAAATCAACTCAAAATCTACCCAAACTTCTTATAGAGCTTGAAAATCCTCTTTAGGACCTCTAGAAGCCACATACACCTTTGTAACACTTACCCAAGTCATTTCCACACCACCATCATCATCACAAGTCAAACTAGGTTGACTTGGATGTTAACCAACAAATACACTAACACTCAGGCCATGAACCTGCTCCACAATAACTCTGCCATTAGTATGCAACTACAGAATCCCCCAACACCTATACAACTAGCTCAAGCATCCTCCACCACTTGTGGATTTTCTCCAAGTACTATATATCATATCATCAACACGTGGACCTAATATGAGACATGGAGACCTAATCAACAAGGCTCCTAGACTCTAACTCCTATAGCAACATCATGAACAAAGAGTAACACTTGTAACAGCATCATGAGCAAGGAGATCATCACATCTCTACTCTATACTAGACATGTAACACCTCTACACAACTGATCATCATGGAAAGTGTTTATCATTATGGAAAGTGTAACACACCACCATCCAACTCTATGCTACAACATGATCACAACAACAAGATCATGAGGACCATGACATCCTCTACTCACACTCTATATGCAACATCTACAAATCACATCTCCATGCTAGTAGACATACCAAAACTATTACAACACATCAACCATGTACAAGCCACATGTAACCAAACATACAAGAGCTAATCAACTCTCTTACAACCCATGCTACTAGGTTGATGTAAATGCCAACCAACAACACATATGTAACACTGCAACACACATCAACACCAACAATCTCCCCCTTTGGAATTGATGGCAACCCCAACTGATATAATCATCTGAACTTTCCTCTAAAAATTGATCTCTATCCTTACATTCTCCCCCTTTGGCATAAATGGAAAAGGGCTAGACATGTCAAGGACAAATGATATATGCTCAATCCATCTAATGGGCTCCATCAACGAAAATAGAAACTCCACTCAATATAATATGCAGGTAATGAATAATGGAATGCATAACCGAAACATGAGAATAACAACAACACTCCTCCACATAACATAAAAAATGTGCAATAAACTCCCCCTTGACACAAGATATGCCTGATCAACAACACACTAGAGTAGTAGTATACATCTCCTATCAGCATCAACAAAATCCATTTCATATAGTAGTAACAGATCAAATCACCAAACATAGAAGCAACAACATAATGTGAACAACTAGCAGCAGAAATATTTAATCAACTCCAACAACAACAACATATATCCAACCAGCTCCTAAAAAAAACAAAATATAGAGTCTCTCCATCTCATATATGCATCTCCACATTGTACTATCTAGTAGCAGAAAACTCATACATAAAAAAATTAATGATTATATGGAAGCAACATCTCTCTCTCCTATCTTAATGAGCAGCTATAACATCCCCTGAGGAAAACATGGTTGCAGGAAATGCATGATGACAGGGTCATGATAACATGACACAACCATACTCCATTGAATGCAAATATATCCATGGATGAATATATATATATATATATATATCGTTGCCAATGCCTCCTTGCCATATGCAAGAAGCTAGTCCACATGGACCAATGACTATGACCAAATTGCCATATGCAAGAGGCTACTCCACATGGACCAATGACTATGACCAAATGATATGCAATAGAGTACAGGGATTCATAGACTTATTACATGGCTATAAAAGATGGCACATGATTGTACAATGACATCAATAAGCCTACACATATGGCTAACCATGACCCACGTGATTGTCTCTCTCAATTCATACATGATTCTAGATGCCCCACTATGATAAGTATGAGAGTGTACATGAATAATACATGAAATGCATGGTTGTACCAATGCTATTAACAACGCATACATAGTTGAACTAACTTTCATAACTCACTATACACATGCCAATCATGGCTCACAACCTATGCATGACAAGTACAAAAAATGAGACTATGATTGATATAAAATCCTCTCATCAATGCATGTCAAGTACAATTTCACAATGCAAGTACGTAAAGCATATAATTAGAAACATTTCCTCTTCATAGTAGTAAGATAATGACTATATATATATATATATATATATATATATATATATATGACATGTGTCATACTCTGCAAATGGCCAACCATAAATCAACATCTCATTAGCAACATTCAACAACTTATAACAATGCATAGTGACCCACCAAAAATCATATATGAGCAGCATCATGAAACCTATTTTCAACATGTAACACTTCACAATAGCAATATCAATAACCGGTAACATATATTAGCATCATGAATCAGAAACGTAGCACACCAATTGACACAATATATCAACTCTCTATAGAAAAACATAGCAGCAACAATAATCATCATATGGATCATGAATCTCTGCAATATAAACTGAATTGGCAGCAACAACAAGATGTAGTGACAGTAGCAATATCACATCAACAACCATTCTCAAAAATATAAACATCATCCACCATCATACTAATCTCCATAGATCATCACATGCATAATATCATCAAACCAAGATGCATAATACATGCCAACTTCATGTCAACTCATATAGACAACATATAATACATGCACAACCAAATTACAAGCTCCTACAACAACCTCATTTTATATAAGCATATAGCATGGAACATATAGTGAAATCCTCCAAGAAACTATGATGACATCAATATCACTGAAAATAAATAAATAAATTGGAGGCATATGAGATGCTCCCCCTGAGCATGTGCCATCACACTTTGTCAACCTTCTTCTTGATCACAATAACCTTTGAATTTAGGCTTTTGTGATCCATATTATGAAAATTAAGAAAAATTTTAGTAAAAATCACATCATCAGAGTTTTTTTGATGCGTTTCAAACTATCCACTATGGTTTATCGCCAGGACAACATGAAGAACAAGATCTTGGCATCAAGTTAAATAGATGAAGAGAAATTTTCTTAGTCTTTATAATATAACAGTTAGATTTGACTAAATAAATAATATTTTCATATAAATAAAATGGTTAGATTTGACTAAATAAATGATATTTTAATATAAAGAAATAATTGTTAGAATATAAATGTTTATATTGAATTAAGGAAAATAATCAATCAAAAGGAAAATTTTAATGAAATGAATATCTAAAAATAAAAATAGAAAATAATATTTAGGTCAAACTATCAAAACAATAAAACAATTAATAAAATCAATATGTCAAACTTAAATAACAAAACAATTAATTCTAAAACTTAAAAAATAATAAAATAATAAATGAATGCAAACTTAATATATATATATATATATAATATATATAATAATAATATATAGATATATATAATATAATATCATAATGAAAAATAATTAATCATTTATTAGTAGTGAAGATAAAAATACAAATAAATAATAAAAAATAGGAAATTAGATAGATGTATAAACTTAAGAAGAAATGGCAAGGATCCAACAACTGCTAATTTTCCAGCGACCGTCTCTATTCAGATTGCTTGACCTCCTTTCAATCTCTATAACTTCCCTAAACTTACGGTGATGTAAATGATCTATCTTAGCAATGACTTGGGTGTCTTCAATGGAGATGTAGTGTTTTGTATTTTCAGCATGTTCTGCTAATGCTGAGGAGTGAGTCCTCCCATGTTTGATGTATGTCGCATGTCCCTAAATTCTTTGATTTATTGAGCAGGAAGTTTCACCAATATAGGTTGTTCCACATGAACAATGGATTACATAAACACCTTTCATATTCTTAGGGCCCACTGGGTCCTTTATAGATATTAGTGAACTTTGAATAGCGTTAAGGGGCCTAAAGGTTGAGGGAATCTTGTGATTTCTTAGGATCCTTGCAATCTTGTCAATGGTCCCTTGTATAAAAGGAAGGTGTACACCAAAAAATCGATCATTGGGTTCTTTTTTAATCTTGGAACCTTTGCAAGTCTTAAGGAAAGCCCTAAGACATTGGAGCTTATTATAACCATTAGTTTTGAAAACCTTGAGAAGATGGGTTTTCTCATATTCAAGATGACTTTCATTAGTAAATATAAACTCATGAGTGGCTAAAGCATTGAGAACACCCAACTTTTGAGCAGGTAAATGATGGGACTAAGGCTCAAACCTTATACCCTTTAACTCATTGACAAACAATGAAGAGTATTTGATAAAGGACTGTGTAAGGCCAACAAGGGGTTTTAGCTTTTGGGTTAAATACTTTGTTAGAAGATAGGTTGGCCCTCCTATAGTGTTGGCAATGGGTCTCAGGGGAGCCCCCTCATTATGTATCTTGGGAATACCATAGATCATAAGAGTGACAGGGTCACTTTTGAGGAGTCTATGGGTCAAGGAGATAATAGTGCTACTGGATTTTATAGCTAGAGCCACTTTTTTAGAGATCTTTAAAGGATTCTTATTGAGCTTTCTATAGCTTCCACTATTACAAAGGTGGTCCAACGTTTTTCTCCAGTAATATTCCTTATCTAATATAACCACAACTCCACCCTTGTCTTATTTGAGAATAATAATGGCCTTGTTATTGTTCAAAAATTTGAGGGCATCAAATTCAAGCTTGTTAATGTTGCTCTTAGTGGGATTTTCCATAGACCAGGCTATAAACTAGGTTTCCACTACTATGTCTGTTGTATATATATATTTGATAACATTTATTTGAATTGATGCAATTTTTTGACTAATATATATATATATATATATATAATATCTATATATATATATATATATATATATATATATATATATATATATAATATATATATATATGATGTAGGAAAATTCATGTCTTCTGCAATGTCCACTTCCATGCACCTACAATATTACTTAATATATGACCAAAGATAAGTATGCAACATTACCCATAGGTAAGACATACTCATAACTAAATTTCTATTCTTAATAGCTATTGAAGAATATAGGGTATCGAGATTAGGATGATATTCTTTTGAAAATAATAAATATTTATAGAGTAATTTTTACTTTTCTTGTTAGCACAATCTTCTCTTATTATTATTAGAGTGTGTTTTATTACTTCATCAAAAATTTATCGAAAACAAAAGAGACAAGAACATAAGATGTTGGTTGTCAACCAGGGCAACACCTCTCTCTCCTAGAGAGGAAACCCCTTTTGCAAATTTCTCTTATTGAAGCTTCAATTGACAAATTCCAAACCCTGGACCCTTGACCAATAGATCCTCCAAGCATAAGACACAATATCTCTTTTGCAAATGCCTCCTTCTAGACTGCATCTTGATCTTTTATTTCACACTTCTTCCGACCACTAATGCCAATTTCTTTCACTTCTTTTCTGGCAACTGCAGAAACCCTGGGTCTCCTTAGAGACTTCTTCTTTGGTGCCTTACTTTCCTTCGCTTGGAAATATTCCTTCTCCTTGATACTTAGACCAGAGAGTTGAGTCTCTTGTTCCTGTATATCTCTAAGTTAGACGTTGATCTTCTTAACCCTACTGCAAACCTGATTTCTTCGCACGTGTGGCTTATCTAGGGCTTGATATATACCTTTTTACTTGCTCCCTTCCTTCTCTAGACGTGGGACATCATTTTCTTGAGATGGAGAGCTATTTGGACTCTCTTCTTGGCCCAATCAAAGTTTATTATGTTGTTGCACTGATTTTTAGGCCCCAAAATTGTTGTACTTAATGCACCTTTTTATTTATATGATGCCCTACTTATTCCCTTGTTTTACTAGTTTATGAAATCTTTCTACATATTTTAAATACAATAGAGAACATTTGCGGTTCAGTTGTATTTTATATAAGATTACCTTCGTTATATGCATTTCTAGGATTAATGCTCATTAAAATGTTGTTTATGTAGATTGTCTTGTTCTAGGGATCCTGTACCAAGTATATGTGGAATACTCCATCATTCAAGATTTCCATGAAGGAAAATGATAGATGGTAGTAAAAGCACGTGTTTGGAATTATCTTGGATCCTTTTTTATAGTCAAAGGTGGACTTATCTTTCATTAACCTGTTCCTGCACTAAAGAGCAACCAAATTGAGGCTTTCGTACATTGGCACATTTTTGGGAAAATCCAAGGTTTTTATTTAAAATGTTTTTTGGACACCTCCACATCAGTCAAAATGCACCCAGATCATATAGATGAATTTTTAGGGAATAATTAATGCTTCAGCTCCAAATTGGCAGCGATGTTCAAACAACCAACTTCCTCATAGATTTGCGTGCAGATGAAGTCGAATATGAAAATTATGGGACATGGGTTTTTATCCCAATATAGGAAATTGAGAAATTAATTGGAAATTTTCTAGAATTTTCCACCATTTCGGAGATCCGGAGGGGTCTTTGAGGTGGATTTGTAGAAAAATCAGGTAAAACCCAGATTTGCAAGAGTAGCCAAACAATCAACTTCAGGTGCAATTTACGAGTCAATGGAGATGAATCAGAAAATTCCAAGAGAGATTTTTGTTGAAAATATGAAAAATTAGGTTTCCTCCAAGAAACTTTCCCAAATTCACATTGGTCTAAGAGTTACATGAGGTTCTTTGAGGGAGTTTTATAAAAAATACTATTTTTCTAGAATCCCAAAATATGCCTAGATTTGCAAAATTCGTATCAGAATTTTGTTTCTTCAATTAGAGTATGGCTAAAATATATCTCCCATCTATGGAATATTGTTGGTATTCAATCTCCAAATTGTTTGCAAAGGATTGGCTTGTCTAAAGGCAAACTTGTAATGTAAAATGATTATAAAAATAGAGTTATGGCTCCAAGGTTAGCTAGAAAACCATCCTTTGTATTTTCATGCTATCGAGGTGAGTTCTAGGGGTTCTACCCCTTTCCTTTGTCCCTTTGGGCTAGATCTATGGTTTTACGATATATATTTGCATAATGCTTTGAATAAAGAAGGAGATAATTCCAGTTTCATTTATTTCTAGTTCTTATCATTATTTGTAATGTTTCCCTTGCACATTTGATTTCAGAGTTTTTGTAAAGGGAAATGAGTTGGTTGTCTACGGCTCAGCCAATCTATCTTATTCTCCCTATATTTCATGTTGTGCTTATATCTAGTTATGCTAGTGTGAACAAAGTGATTTTTATATAGGTTTGGAGAAACCCTTGTGAATGTATTTCTCTTATGCATGATCTTAGATCTAAGGAGTCCTTGTGTGTGTTGAGTGGATTTCTATTTCCAGTTTCAGTATTTTATTTCTCCATAAAGCATCATACTATTTCTTCTCTTTTCTCATAACACTTCTTAATTTATTTCCGAAAGATTATACAGAGTTGTGAGTTTAATGATTTAAGTTTGATGTATTTCCTTATAGCACAGTGTGTCATGATATGAATACAAGTTTTGGCTGAGTGATGATATCTATATGCATAAGTTTAGACTATAAAAACTTCCTTACATGAACACAAACTAAATATCATTGAGTACATAAATCGTTTATAGTATTTTTTTGGGTTTAAAGACTTTATAAAATTAATATTTCAAGTAGAGTATATTTATCACTGTGGTAGATATTTGAAGAGTTAAGTTTCATCTTTTGGATAACATACTTTCATTTATAGCACAAGAGTTTTCCTTTTTTCTATCATAAGAACTCCCTTCAGTCTTTGCAATTATCTTTTTTATTAAATGCTTGTTCTGGATTGCGAGTCTTTTTCATTAAAGTTTGAGCTAAAGTTTTCTTTTCTATTTTTCTCATTTCCAGTTTACCAACCATAGTACATTAATATATGTGTGAAGGGTGGTTGAAAGCAAGTCTATTCCAGGGAGGAACAATGAGTTCTAAGTATAGGAATAAAGCATTCTAGTATAGGAACAGATCGTTCTAGTACAAGAACAAAACATTCAAGTACCAGCAAAGAGTACTCTAGTGCAGGAACAAAACTCATTTCAGTACAGGAACATAATTGCTTTGGTACAAGAATGAGATATTTTCAGTAAAGGAAATAGATTTAAAGGCATAATAGAAAATCATTCTTTCTATTTTCTAAGAATTGGAATTCAATCAAAGGAACATACCTTATCTTTTAATATATTTCTGAGATTGATTGCAAGGCATGCTTTAATTTTTTTATCAAAGTTTTTGGCGAGTATTTTTCTTGAGTAAATCCAATACGCAAAGTGGCTTGGTGCCATTTTTTTGAAAATTTTTCTTGTAATTTTTTCTTTTAAATTCTACATGATTTAATTGTAGGAATAGAAGTAGGGTTTGCAGGTTGTTGAAGTCCTTCTCTGGCATTTCTAGTGCTGCGCCTCTAAGTTTACGAAATCCTGGATTGAACAATACATGTTAGGTCGTTTATTACACCCAACACTAATGTGAATGAAGAACTGCCCTCCTTTCTTTGCACATGTGCCATAATTAGACCCTAAAACAATCCTCCCAAACTCGATTTCTACTTTTCCTTCTTCACTGCCCTAGAAGCACCTTTTCTCTTCTTTTTCACACCTCTTTCTTGACTCCCTTCTTCGTTGATTTCAGAGATCACTTGATGGTCTCATTGTGAGGTCGAATGGCCATATATATAGGAGTATGTCCCTCCTATTTGGACGACTTGAGATAGTGAGGCCAACTTGATTTTAAGTGAACCAAAAATTCATTCTTTTGAGCCAACATGAAGAGGAGACTTGCCTTTGCTTTGGAGGATCACCTTTGACATATTTCTTTGATTCTAGTACATAGATTTACATAGTGTAACATACCCATATGTGTCTGCAACAATTACATTGACTCTTTGAATTTCCTAGAAGCACTCAAACATGTGATTGACCTATGCAATGATAAAAAAAAAACTCATTTTTACAATTTACAAAAATAATAATTCTTTTCTTTTACAGATAAAAATCACATTTATGAAGATTGAACCTAGTTACACTTTCTTCAATGCTCCATCTTAACTAAGGAGGTATTCATAAATCATTACAAGGTGTTTGGACATTTTCAATCTAAAGAATTCACATAAGAGAAATTGGATTGACAATCCATCTGTTATAGCATCATAGTAACCAACATTGTTTCCATAGCAAGGCCTTGACTGATAGATCTATCTCTCAATAGATCAGAGCACAATATTGTGAGACCAATGACTATAGAAACCTTCATCATTTTCTCTCAAGGTAGATACCCACTCGGGTGTTCACTAAGTATAACCTTCTAGGAATATTCTTATCTTGGGTTTCCCAGCCCTCCAAGAATATCGGTCCTCTTGACTACTCTTATCTTAGATTCCCTACACATCCTCAAAGAGCATTGGATGCTAGATGATTAACCAATCTTCCATTATTTCTTCCAAAGTTAAGACAATAATGTTGAGTCTATCTCTCCCTCTCAACTAGGGAAGATATGCCCATTCTTGTAAAGGAATGTACCCAAGTTTCCTCTGACCAGGAACTTGCCCAAGCTCCCTCTTAATTAGGGACTTGTCAGAGCTCTCTCTTCAACTAGGGACTCTCCATTTCATCAACAACTTCTTCTTTGTGGGTCCTTCATCTGCTTGACCAATTTCTTTCCTTGATGTCATGAAATTCAATCGAGCTTCTTCCTTATAGGGCATCAACCATCAATCACTTTCCTTCTTAGTTCATCATGTCATTCCTTTCTTCATGTAAAGTGGCCTTCTTGATACATATATGGAACCTTCATCATATGACAACTTCTTTCTCATCATGCCTCTTGCAGGAATTTCCATCCACCACATGAATGCTAGTTTTACTTGCACTTATAACCCTTGTTCCAGTATCCCTTACATGAACTCATCCAGATATTATTCAATAGATCAAAAAATAACAATAAATCAAATAGTACCTTATGAGATGGCTCTTCATCATGACATATTGTTGGGTTGAATCATCAACATCCTGCATGTTCATATCTCCAAGGCCATTCTAGGTGTCAAGGGTCCTTTGATCGTTTTCTTCCTTGGTCAGATCTTTCGTTCCTTCTTTTAGGAGATGTCTACCGGATGTTGATTCCTTGTGTCCATGGTGTCTTTTATTCCAGATCTCATTTCCCATATGCCTCTTTATAGGTTCTCTTATCAACCACCTCATACCTCATATGAGGATATTTCTCATGTTGACCTTTCTCGGTGTGAGAACCATGTCTTCATGGATATATTTAATGAAAGAGATCTACCATGGTCCTGACCATGATACCAGAGAAATTTCCCATGCTCATTGATACAAATTATGACATGACTTTAACTGAAAACATAGTTGCATGCATTCCTCATATTATTTCTTTCCTTTATTATCTCATCTTCCTTTGACAACTTCCTAGATTGAGATTACCTCAATCTCCTTTGCATTGCCACATATTTCCTTTCCTACATATCATCCTTTCTTGAATCCCCCACAAGTGGAATTCCTATCAAGACATATTCTTTTCCTTAAAATCATGAACCCTCTATTGAAGATTCCACTAGAGGATCCTTGTAATCCTCATTCTGCAAATTCTCCTTCCTGTTGATGATAGTGGCTTTCTAAGATGATTCTCCCTGGTCATGATCATTCCTTTATGCATTGATGCGTTTATTCAGTGGTTACATCCTTCCTACATGAATATTTGTATGAGCTATCTCTACATAATGCTTCTATATTCCCAAAGATGCCATTCTCATAAATCATGCATTCTATCCTACTACTACATGTTCCTTTGATACCCAAAATTTTAAAGAAGACTTATGTGAGGAATTTGATCTTAGTCATAGTAGAGATCGAGAGGGTACTCCTTCTTCTACTTTTTCTCTTCTTCTTTCAATTCTTGGGTAGTGTGGGCTTCTTCTCATTTCATATTATTGTTTTCCTTCTTGAACTTAGGACAATCCCTCTTATAGTGTCCATACTCTTGACAGCCAAAGCATTGGAATTTGGACATATCCCTTTTACCTTTAAACTTGCTAAATTTTCCTTTTCTCTTGGCCATAGTATAAAACGCTTGTTCCTTTCATCCCACATCATCCTTGGCTTTGAGTCGAGTCTCTTCAATTTTTCATAGAGACAAAAGTTCATTCAATGGGGTGGCTTCCTTCTTTGCATATATACTTGATTTGTAGTAGCCCCATTCCTCAGGTAATGCATTGAGCACCATAGTTGTCATTTCTCTGTCTGACATAACTTATCCTAGTTTTTACAGATGGTCTCTCATATTAGATACCTTCATGAAGTAGGGATTTATTCCTTCTTCCTTGGAGATCTCCAATTTATATAGTTCATTATGCAACAATATCACTTCTCCAGCTGTACTAACTGAAAATAGCTCCACAAACTTATCATATATTTATTTAGATGTTTCAAGTTTGCAAACATAAGGAATGAGAGGGTCCTTGATGGATTCTATCAGAATCCTTTGAGCCCTTGTTTCATCCTTATTATACTTTTCTAGGGCTTGAGTTTGTTCCTTAGCAGGAATAGTGACACTCACTTTGATGTAGTCCATAAGTTCATTTTCTTTGAGAAGTAGATGAATCCTATTTTTCCATGCAAAGAAATTAGAAATCCCAACCAATTTGTTTCTCTCCTTGCAAAAATACATTTTGATATGTTCAGAAGAGGACATAAAAATACTTACTTAAGATTGTTAGTGATGAAGAGATCTTGTTGATTTCTTAATGATTGAAGCTTCGGCTTCTTGGATCTTGGAGTTCTTCAAGATGCTTCCTTTAAGGTTCCTTGTGAGAGATTTGATGATGAAAACTTCTCAATGTGTAGATCTTGAGATATTAAATGATGGGACTAGATCTAAGCACCTTCCTTTGAAGCTGATGATTCTTTGATGTAAACCCTACTTGGATGAACCTTCTTGTAGATGCCTTTAGATGGAATGATTTCTTCTTTCTTTTGTTCCCAGGATGGCAATCCTTCTTGATGGATCTAAGAGAGGAGATAGTAATCCTCCTCATCTTTGACAGATCTGGAACCTTGTATTGTAGATCTAATGCTTCAACCTTTTATGTTTTCTTGAGATGCCCTTCCTTGACGTGTCACCTTATCTTTGATACCATGTTAAAGAATCTAGGGTATCTAAATTAGGATGAGATTCTTCGGACGATGATAACTATTTGTGGAGTACTTTTTACTTTCTTGTTAGCACAATTTTCTCTTATTATTATTAGAGTGCGTTCTCTTACTTCATCAATCAGTTATCAAAAACAAAAGAGACAAGAACACAAGATGTTGGCTCTGAGCCAGGACAAAACCTCTCTCTCTTAGAGAGGAAAACCCTTCTATAAATTTCTCTTATTGAAGCTTTGATTGATAAATGCCAAACCCTATACCCTTGACTAATAGATCCTCCAAACACAAGACACAGTCTCTCTTTTACAAATTCCTCCTTCTAGACTATGCCTTGATCTTTTCTTTCTCACTTCTTCCAGCAACTAATGGCACTTTCATCCACTCATTTTCCAACAACTGCATAAACCCTAGGTCTCCTTAGATACTTATTCTTTGGTTCCTTACGTTCCTTCACTTGGTAATATTCCTTCTCCTTGATACTTAGACTAGAGAATTGTAACACTTCTTCTGGTATATCTCTAAGTTAGAGGCTGATCCTCTTAACCCTATTGTAGACCTAATTTATTCACACATGTGGCTAATCTAGGGCTTGATATAGACCTTTTTAATTGCTCCCTTCCTTCGCTAGATGTGGAACCTCCTTTTATTGAGATGGAGACATATTTGGAGTCTCTTCTTAGCCCAATCTAACTTGATTATGTTGTTTCACTTATGTGACTGCAGAAATGCCCTCCTTTATTTTCACGTGTGATAGAATTAGGCCCTAAAAGTTTCCTCCCAAACTTGGTTTCTACTTTTCCTTCATTGCTGCCCTAGAAGCACATTTCTGCTCCTTTTCGCACCTCTTTCTTGAATCTCTTCTTCGCTTATTTTAGAGATCACTTGATGGTATAATTGTGAGGTTGAATGGCCCTATATATAGGAGTCTATCCCTCCTATTGGTCCGACTTGAGCTAGTGAGGCTGACTTGACTTTAAGTGCACCAAAAATTCATTCTTTTGAGCCAACATGAAGAGGAGACTTGTCTTTGTTTTGGAGGATCAACTTTGATATATTTCTTTGACTCTAGTACATAGATATACATAGTGTAACATGACTATATGGGTCTTCAATAATTACATTGACTCTTTGACTTTCCTTGAAGCACTCAAACATGTGCTTTACCTATGCAATGGGTAAGAAACTCATTTTTATAATTTACAAAAATAATAATTCTTTTCTTTTACAAGTACAAAGATCAAAATTACATTTATGAAGACCAAACCTAGTTACACTTTCGTCAACAATAACCAATGCTCATTTGATGGCATCCCCAAATACTTTTAATTAGGATAATATAACTCTCACCTCTCCAACAATTCACACAAATTCCTCCAATTCAATGAGTTCATGCAAACTAAAATTAATGTTTTCATGCAAACTCAAAGAATTTAACATAACAAAATATAATAGAAGGAGTCATACACAGAGCCTTTGGCAAATCTACATTTCCATTAACAAAGAAAAGTTGTACGTGCATAACCTCACAATAATACATTTCTCTCTTGGCCTGATTCCACATTCATTTGGCCATTCTCTCATTTCCTCACACTTAATCTCTTCTTGTATTGCCCATAAGATTACAATAGATAGAATTTTGGAACATAATAGGTTTTCTAGATCCTAAAATCAATCCATAAATCACCCATAAATTCATAAATCAAATTTTCCTAAATCCTAAAATCATTCCATAAATAATCCATAAATCATATTTTTCTAAATTCTAAAATCACTCATTATGTCCCTAAAATCTCTCATGCTTTATAAGGAAGATTTTCTTTTGCCTTATGGATAAAATATTTCCTATCGATAGATTTTCTAAAACTATGGCTCATATAGTTCTAAAAATCATAAAATATCTCAACTCAAATTATACAATTTATTTACATAGAAGAATATAAATTCTTCTAAAAAATAAAGACTCCTTTTTGAAGTTTTTTCACATTGAAGGCTTAATGGATTAGAATCTCTAATGCTCCTACATCAAAATCCCAAGGTATAAAAAGTTCATGACCTGTTGGTCACATGTCATTAATTCCTGAATCCTCTAGGATCCCAAACCTTATGTTGTAGTTGTGCATCTATTTTTGCATGTTGTTTTCCTACCATTGATGTTTCATTCACTTCTCCAGGGTTCCAAACTCTATGTTTTTCTCATCCACTTGCCTTGCTGATGAAAAGTTCCTCATTTAGTTGTACTTTGTTGTTAAATTTCCTTTTCCTTTTGTTGTACCTTCTCTTGATCATCCTCTTCATCAACATCACAACCTATCAATTTCCTCATCAAAGTTTGTCCTTGACTGTTGAAACTTGCTATCATCTCTCGCTTGCTGCTGCACATATTATTTGTGCATAAGAGTTTCAAGACTCTTGCCACACTTGGGTTTATACACCTACTTTTGCTTCACCATTTGTTGCTTATGCCTTGCAACTTCCTCTTCATTGTTTTCTTCCAAGACAATTTCCTCTTCTTCTAGGTTCAACTTTATAAGCTGAATCTGCACTTTCTCGTTCACTATCTCTCCTCAAGAAATTGCAACTCTTCGCACAAATCAGTAAAATTACCTTGAACTAAATTTGTAAACTCATCACTTATGTGCTTTATTTCCATTTCCTCCAAAAGTTTTTTTTCTTACTTGAATTCCACATCTCTTTCGCCAGACGTAAAAATTTCCTCCACAATTCCATAAATTGGATTTTTCTTGGTATTTCCTTCATGAGGAAACTCTCCATCATTTACACCTATAGGAACTTCATTCACAAGCATTTCATTAGTTTTAAAATCATGAGATCCTTGGATCTCATCAGATCTTTCATCTTTATCTTCACTAAGAATTGGTCTATGTTCCTATTCACAACAATTCATTGTTTTTGCCTCGTACTCAATTGCTTTGAGTTCCCCTTCTTTCAACCAGGTTCTTATAATGTGCCTCATCTTCTTCTGTAGATTTATTTCAAACAATTCCTTAACCAACCATTTAAATTTCTTCTTAAAATTCCACCCGCATGTTTGGTCTTCAACTTCTTGTTGTAGCATCTTCATAAGTACATCCAACTATACTTTAATCTTAGCGAGTTCCCTATTAAACTCGTCATCACTTTTTTTCTTCCTGATGTCTTTTTCCTTGACATATTCTTTCCTTTTGTTGTGGCTTCCACCTGAACCTTTGTCATGACCCTCTATGGTCATCCTTCTCTCTATCTTTGTGATCTTCTCCATGCTCAACAATGAACTACAACCAAGCTTCTCCTCTGCAGTAAATCTCCTCTTCTTGCTACTCAATACCTCATCAAGCCTTCTTCACTAGCTTGACCTTTTGGTATTTTCTATGGTTCTCTCCTTAGAACCTTCTTGAGCACTCCTATACTATGATTGTTGTAGTTACTTGGTTTACTTCTTTCGAGAATTTCTACTTGTTCCTTGCTTCCTCTACTACAAGGTTCTTCTGCCACAATTCTTAGTTCACTTGTTCTCTCTATCACAACTTCCAAGCTATGATTTATTATTAATCTCCTTCAGATGCTACCTATAAACATATATTCCTCTAAAAAAATCAATTTAGAAATACAAATACTAGTTTAGATATTGTGTTGCCACAATTCTCCAATATCCTTTTATTGCACAATTCTAATGTTTGTATAAACAACTATCATTTCTTCCAATATCAAAGAGAATAATCATCTTTGAATCTCTTCTCCTAAGAGATAATCCTTTTACTGGCATCGATCTTGGGACCTATGGGTTATGTGCCCACTATGCTTCTGCTACACACTTGGTCTGATGCATGCATGCAACATCAATCCATTAACAAATTTCAATGCATCAAGCCATCAAACATCAACCCATGATCCATTAAAAAATTCCATTAATGAAACCCACTATACTATTACATAACATCTATTGGCGCCTTGGATGGCCATATATTCGTTCTAATGGTCGCCTTTTTCAATGCCCAAAGGCTACAATTTATAGAGGAAACTACAATATTGTGGATCATTTCAAGATCCATGACCTTCTCCAAATAAATCTCAACATGATCCTCTCCATAACACTCTCAACATGATGATTTTCACAAAGCTCACAATATAATCCCTAAGTTCCCTCATAGTTCTGATTTTTCAAGATTTTTAACAAATCCCTTTCCTTTTAACATGTTTTTCTCATTTTTGCCTTCTAGAAGTCATTCTTGCTAATGTTTTTCAGAGGATGGGTCGATGCTCCTGCATCAGACTCCCAACGAACAAAATTTTATGACCTCTTGGTCATATGCATATAATCTTCTCGTAACAACTTCAAATCATGAGATGCAACTCACTATGCTGACAAAAAATGTTTCGTAATCTTGCCAGTATCCCTCTAGGAATCCAGGCCAATGTCATCTAGTATACATGCTTTGCTTCGAGAACAACCTTGATTAGGACTAGTCTGCCTACTCTTGATAAGTATTTATGGTACCAAACATTGAGGTGTTTTTCTACCTTGGTGATTAGCCATGTCCAATTAGCAATTTTATATCCATGAGGCTTTAGTCGGTAGCCAAGGTACCTCAGACCTTCTTCCAGGGGAAGGAGAGTAAAAGAAAATCTCCTAAGTGCATACTGTATTTCATGTTGAGAACATCCTGTAGCTGTAATAGTGGATTTTTCTTCATTCATAACCATTCTCGTGGCTTTTTGAAATATTCCGAAAGCATTGTGCAGTGATGTTAAGTCGCCAATGCCTCCATTAAGGAAGATAAGGACATAATTGACAAAGAGCAGGTGTGCCAATATACAAGTGCCAGTGATCTTTATTCCTGCAAATCAACCTTGCTTATGATCTTCTCCAATAAGTCTGCTGAGACCCTCCAGGATGAGGAGGAATAAGAGAGGGGATAGTGGGCATCCCTGCCTGAGCCCTCGTTCTGCATGAGAAAAGGGGGATGTCGATCCATTGATAAGTACACTATATGTAACATTGGTTATACAACACATAATCCATTTAATGAAGGTATATGGGAATCCCAAGTGTGTTAATAGAATTTGGAGATAGAGCCAACTAACTCTGTCAAATTCTTTTGATAAGTCTACCTTCATTATCATGCCTTTCAACTTTTTGTACTGTACATTGTGAAGTAGTTTTTGAGCTGTGCCGATTGCCTCATGAATTTGTTTGTTCTGTAGAAAGGCAAATTGTTCTGGGGAGATGTGCGAGGATAGGATTAGCCTTAGACGGTTAGTGATGATCTTGGCATTGATTTTGTAGATGCAATTACACAAAGATATAGGCCTGAAACCGTCAAAGGTAGAGGGTTTATTAGCTTTGGGGATGAGAGCTATGAAGGTGGAGTTAAGGGCTTCCGACATCCTGCCGCACCTTCGACAGTATTCTATGATCCTTAACATGTCTACCCATATGATGTCAAAAAATGCAATGTAAAATTCCATTGTCCAGTCGTCCAGCCCCAGGCTCTTGTCCTTCTTTAGCCATTTTAAGGTTCCTTCAAGCTCATCTAAAGTGACTTCTCTTGTAAGTTCCATTTTTGCCTCCTGACCCACAAATCTAGGGAAGAGCTGGGTAGTGCGCATCACTTCTTCCAGGGTGGCAATGGGGGGATCCTTGTAAATGTCCTTAAAATGTGAGTTAGCCAGTGCTACCAGCTCTTAAAAGGTTTGTACAGCTTGTCCATGCTCATTTTTTAACTCCCATATTGTATTGATCACCCTCCTCCTGTTAGAAAAATTTTGATAGAATTTGGTATTATCGTCCCCATCCTTAAGCCAAATTACCCGACTCCGTAACCTCCAGCTCTCTTCTCTGTCCTTTAGGATTTATGTCCTTTTGTGCATCAGAGAGGCAATCTTATCTTTGAGTTCTTGGGAGGGAAATATCCCTCCAATGTTCTCCTCGAAAGTGTAGATTTCCTCCTCAACTGTCCAAGCAAATGGTCTTCCAGTGTTCTTTTCCTGTAAGCTCGGGTTTTGGATAGGGATTTCAACTCCTTCAGGTTGTGGGCAAAGTCATCCACAGTGTTCCCGTGAACACCTGGTGGGTGAGCCTTCCAGTAGTTTGCCACCATCCTCGTATAATTTGCATCCCTCAGCCAAGTGGAGTTAAATTTAAATGGGGTCTTTGGCTTATCAATGGCATCCTTCATTTCCAGATAGATAGGTCTGTGATTAGATAGTCCCCCATATCCTACCCGTTGTCTAATATGAGTGCCTCTATTTACCAAAGGTTCTTTGATTAGGAATCTATCAAGCCTTCTTGCAAGGCTAGCCTCACCAGTCCTATTATTCCTCCATGTGGGCTGGATCTTTGCAGAGGGAATGTCGATAAGGTTGTGGTCCTCCAGGAGATTTTCAAAAAATGTTGATAGCATGTCCACATGTGCTTGATGGCCCCAAGACTCAATAAACCCTATGGAAAAATTCAGGTCCC
>APFE031163531.1:36182-98759 GCA_000404065.3 Pinus taeda
AATCAATAGGTTAAAATAGTTAGAGTTTAGATGTAAAAAAACAAATCAATGAGTCATTTTTTTGGTTTTAGAATAATATTTAAAATAAGAAAATTAATTACCTAATACTTAAAAGCAATATATAAAATTAATAGGCTAAAACAGTTAGAGTTTACATGTAAAAAAACAAATTAATGAGCCACCCTTTTTTTGGTTTTAGAGTAATACTTAATATCAAAAAACAATATTATTTAGAATAAAATTGTTTTTTGGTTTTGGAGAAATACTAAGACTAAGAGTTATGATATAAAAAAATAAATTAATTATCTAGTTACCACAAATATTAATTACTCATTAAAATAAAATAATATTTTTTTGGTTTTCCAGTAAAACTTAAAACATCTTAGGATTAGGATTAGATCAAAATTATGATGTAAAGAAATAATTTAACTACCTAATTCTCAAAAGAAATAACTACCCCATGCTCAATGGCAAAACCAATGCTCAAAGGAATCTGGTATGAAAGATCGTATTAACTACCTAATTCTCAAAGGAAATGACTACCCGATGCTCAACGGCAAAACGAATGCTCAAAGGCATCCGGTATGAAACCTTCCCGACCCATGCTCAAAGGCATCCGATATGAAACCTACCCGACCCGATGCTCAATTGCAAAACCAATGATCAAAGGCATCCGGTATAAAAGATTGCTTTTTGGTTTTAGAGTAATATTAAAATTACTTAGGATTGGGTAAGAGTTATAATGTAAATAAATAAATTAACGGAGTTGTTTTTAGTGTAATTTTTTGGAGTTTTGGTGACGGAATCTGATGGAAAAAATTGAAGTTAAATCTTGATTTGTATTATTTAAAATGGTTTTTTAACTGCATATTTGGATTCAGCGCCTTGAAAAACCTTTAGGACATTTTGATTGTGCAGAAATTACCTATCGAACTTGCGATTTCAATAAATTGCTGTCGGATTTTAGAGAAATTTGACCAGAAAAACCCACCGGAAAAGCCTCTAAAAAGGCGCACTAAAGACCCACCGGAAAAGCCTCTAAAAAGGCGCACTAAAGACCCACCGGAAAAGCCTCTAAAAAGGCGCACCAAAGACTACTGCTAAATTAACTACCTAATTCTGCTGCCGGATTTTAGAGAAATTTGACCGGAAAAACCCCCCTGAAAAGCCTCCAAAAAGTCACACTCTAATTCTCAAAGGAAATAACTACTGGATGCCAAAAAGTCGCACTAAAGACTACTGCTAAATTAACTACCTAATTCTGTTGTCGGATTTTAGAGAAATTTGACCGGAAAAACCCACCGGAAAAGCCTCCAAAAAGTCGCACTAAAGACTACTGCTAAATTAACTACCTAATTCTCAAAAGAAATAACTACTGGATGCTCAACGGCAAAACCGATGCTCAAACGCATTTGGTATAAAAGATTGTTTTTTGGTTTTCGAGTAATACTAAAACTACTTATGATTGGCTAAGAGTTATGATGTAAAGAAATAAATTAACTATCTAATTCTCAAAGGAAATAACTACCGGATGCACGGAAAAACCAAAGCCATCCGGTATGAAAGATTGTTTTTTGGTTTTCGAGGATGCTCAACAGAAAAACCAAAAGCATCCCTATGAAAGATTGTTTTTTGGTTTTCGAGTAATATTAAAACTATTTATGATTGGCTAAGAGTTATGATGTAAAGAAATAAATTAACTATCTAATTCTCAAAGGAAATAACTATTATTTTTTGGTTTTCGAGTAAAATAAAAACCACTTAAGATTGGCTAAGAGTTAAAGATGTAAAGAAACTAATTAACTACCCAATACTCAAAGGCAACCGATGTGAAAGATCCTTCTACTCATTAGTCTAGAAATAAATAAACTACCTAATTCTCAAAGGAAATAACTATTATTTTTTGGTTTTCGAGTAAAACTTAAAACCACTTAGGATTGGCTAAGAGTTAGGATGTAAAGAAACTAATTAACTACCCAATACTCAAAAGCATTCGATGAGAAAGATCCTTCTACTCAATAGTCTTTCGCATTATATGCAAAACGCTTTGTCTAACTAGGCGGAGGAGTTGCTGGGAAAATGATGAAAATTCCGGTTATATTTAGAGAAAATCTGGCAAGATTTTTGTAAATTCAAATTATAGTTGTTAAACTTCAAAATTTAGGTGTCTTAGATATTTTTGATGGTGTTGAATCCATTTCCACCATAAAAACACGATTCAAAGATTTTTGAAATCTTTTTGCCCCGATTCCGAAGATTTTTGAAATCTTTTTGCCCAGATTCTAACCACTTTAGGATAGTGACATAATTTCGACAACTCCTGTGCAAAAGACCATTTTTTATGGTTTTCGAGTATGACTTAAAAATACTTATAATTGGCTACGAAGCAAGATATAAAGAAATAAATTAACTACCTAATACTCAAAAGCATAATGTGTAAAGAACCTAAGCATAAGGGGTAAAGGACATTTTTTATGTATCACTAATGCATTGTTATTAATGATGCTCAGAATAGTCGAAGGAGAGTCCCTTTGCTAACTAATCGTTTTAGGCGGCATTATTTTTCTTAATACTCCTAATAAATTAACTTACATTGAGTGATAATGTCAATAATAACTATACCAATACCAAATTAAATATATAACTATATTCAATACCAAATTAAATATGAATTAATAAAATTACTACTTCATAAAAATAAATAAATATAATAATTTAAATCGCGTGAAAATTTTTTAGGGTATTCAAATTGTGGAGAGTTTATAATCCAAACTTGTAATTGGAAAAAATTCCTACAAAATTTAAATAATTTAAATTGGAAAATAAGTCCAAAAACCCTCCAAAATATAAAAAAATAATATATTTTGATAAATGAATTAACTTTCTACAATTATATCATAAAAACTATGTCAAAACCTATAAAAGAAAATGTGGACTCATTAAAAGAATTAATGGTATATAATTACGAATGTTTTAAGATTCAATGTTATATTTTCGATTATTATGCGCATTAAATGCATTAATCTTCCATAATTATGAAACGTTTTATGGTTCAATGTGGATTTCTTTTTACGGTTTTCCGACTAACAAATTTGATCAAAAACTAATAAAATGACATATTTAAGTGGTTGATTTTTTCTAATTTAAACATTTAAAAAAAAAATAAACTCGTTCTATTTACATATTCTAAAATACAAATTAAATAATAAAAAATTATAATTTCACCCGCACTTATATAACCTTATTTTCATTATCATAAGAAAAAATCTATTTTTTATTATTAAAAAAAAGCTACCCCTTTATCAAACCGTTACTAAAATACGTTATTTTATTGTTATTGAATCAAATCATATAATCTCGCCGTTAAAAGCTACAATATAATTCTAACCGTTCTTACATACTAACTATCTAAATTTAATACTAACTATAATGAAATTTAAAGAAAAAAGAAAATAACCGTAGAAGATAAAAAATCTTGAATATTTGAACTCCCCCATTATGCTGGTAAGCGCAGCCTACAGAAAGGGTGTTGTCCTGATTTCTATTTAAAGATAAGAGCGGCGCTAAATGTCGTTAAGATTTATTTAATGTTATACTCTTTATAAAAAGTGGCCACTTTCTTTTTCTCACACACAGTCCATGAAATTAACACCACCTCCGCCAACAGCAAAACGTGAAGGGAGTGGTGGCACATGAGAGACATGGGAGTGGGGAACGCCTTTTTTTCCATTACATGATTAACGGCCAGTGAGATTTAAGCGCGTGTGAACGGCGACGGACATGTGTAAATGCCAGTGGCCACCCCTCTCTCCATGCACGTAATTCAATTCCATCACCGAGATGCATGCAATTCCAGGTTTTAATAATGGTGGTTTTTAATGACAATTTAGTGCGGCGCAGTATTAATTATTTAATCAAGGGGAGGGGGGGAGTGTAATGATGGTTGGGATTTACTTGATTTGCGTGAAAAAAAAGAGGGCAGGAAACAATATGGCGGCGAGGGTGGGCGTTGAGGATTATTAAAAAAACAGTTACGCACGACAGAGAGATTTTGCGAATGATTTAAGGACTCGGGTTCTGCAAATCTCAGGTGAGAGGGGAGGGGGGCGGCCCGGGCGGGTGAGAGTATAAAGCAAGTGAGAGAGGGGAAAACCAGACTGGGCACCGCAACGGTCGAAGTGTAGTTGTGTTTTTATTGCCAGGAAATCTGCGCGCATGCTTCGATGCTGTATTAAAAATGATATAAAATATTAATGGCGATAATCGTGAACATTGTGCCGGCTGCGGCGTGAAGGGTTTGTAATGTTCACACGTGACTAAGGCACTCAAAGTGGGCAGGGCAAAGGGTAGTCTCGAAGCGAAGCTCATGTACATATAGAGATTCGTATGGTTATTGGGTACTGTAGTACAAGCTGGGCATTTTAGTTTTGGGCCTTGCCTTTAGGTTTTAGATCTCCGATATTGCAGAATCCGAGTGTCGTAGTGTATTTCTATACACTTTGTACATAAACATTGTACAAGGGCGGCCGTTTATAGGTTTTCGCTACACTGTGTTCAGATCCTCCCCGGTGTTGCAGACCCTGCCCGCCGTATTTGGTTTATGTGTTTATTTATTTGGTGATAATGGTGGGATCGACAGAAATTGTGTTTGAAGTTGGAGTGTGCCAAGGGGATTGGGCCGCCTGTTCTTCTTTTCAGAGGAATAGAAAAATGGCCGCCTGTTTTGGGTTTGAGAAAATGGCGGTTAGGATCAGAGAATTTGATCCTGAGAAGGATGTTGAGAAAGTTGAGAGGCTAGAGTTACAGTGCGAAGTGGGGCAGAGTGGGGAAGTTTCTCTTTTCACGGATTTAATGGGCGACCCACTGTGCAGGGTCCGTCATAGCCCGGCTTATGTAATGCTGGTATGCTACTTTTTGGTTTTTAGGACTTGAAAATCTTTACCCCGGATTATGTAATGCTAGTATTCTAGTTTTTTCTCTTTAGTTTTTGAAACGCTTTTTGGTCGAGAAGAGTTTTGAATGGTGGTGAATTTAATGTTGTCCTCTTTTAGCTCCGCTTGTTTGTTAAGTGGTGTCGGAGTCCTATCCATGAACGTTTTTCTGTTCCGGGGAGTCTTTTATCTTTTCTTGCCCTGAAAGTTTGAAGCAAATTATCAGATATTTTAGAAAGTTTGAAGAAAACTAACAGATTTTTTTGGAGGAGCTTTGTATAAGTTGTAATATTTACTTGTAGTGCAGCTGTGGATTTTGAATCTCTTTCTTATTCATTGTATTGGTATTGAATTTGCTGCTTAAATTTTACACTATTTAATGCCTGAGATTCACTTCAAGCCCAGAATTAGAATTCGTTGTTGGCTAAATTTTGCGGCGGATTTTCTGGCAAGATTTTTAAAAAGAAGGCGTATATGACTAAAAACTTGAATCTAGGCGTGATTGCTAGTGCATTATAATTCGAGTTTAGGTTCTGCTCTTCTTGAATTAAGTAATGTTTCTCAGATGTTTGTGTTTTTTGGGATAGTGTGATTATTCATATTATAGGATGAATTTACGCTGTGGGTTTTATTAATTTTATAATTCCCCATGCGATCTCAGGTTGCTGAGATTGGACAGCAGAGAGAGATCGTGGGACTCATCAGAGGCTGCATCAAAACTGTTGTGTGCGGTAGAAACATTCCGGCTGAAGACGCGCTGAAGGAATCTTCGAATCCCAGATATACAAAAGCAGCCTACATTCTTGGTCTTCGAGTCTCGCCAAGGCACAGGTAATAATTATAATAATGAGAATAATCTCAGTGCTTCTTTCATCTTTCTTGCTGTGTAAATACTGTAGAAGGCTTTCACTGGCTGTTAAATTTTTGATGGTGGGAATGCTGTAATCCATGCAATATCAAGAATAGTAATAGTATACTATTTAAAGATTGATTAAAATATTGCAATATTAAAACCCTCTAGCTGTGCAATCCCTAATGGAGTGACGAACCAATTTGGGATTATGCAGCATCGAAGGGTTTGGTACCGGTGAGAGTAGAAATGGGTTTAATAGCTGTGGGCACTATATTCATGTATTGGGTTTAATATCTGTGGGCACTATATTCATGTATTGGATTTAATAGCTATGAACATTATATTCAATTATTGGGTTTAATAGCTGTGAGCACTATATTCATGTATTGGGTTTTTATTACCTCTTGTACTATTCTCTTCTTTATGTCAATGGGGTAATCCTCTTATGCTCATTTCACATTGTTTGTGACAGTTGGTACTAGAAATCTTTAGTAAATTGGGGAATCCTCTTGTGCTATTATGTTGCAGCATTCATGTTGGTTGATCTTAGATATGGTGGCTGGTCCAAAATACCATATATGTGCACCATGCAATGAATTCTTTAACAATCAAATAACATTCCATATTGGTTGTTGTAGCTGGTCTGCCATACTCTAGAATTCCCAATGCACTATGAAATGTGGTCAACCCTCATACTGTAGAAGGCCATACTGTTGTATTTTATATTGGTTATGTAACTGGTTTATCATACTGGAGAATTCCCACTGTAATATTAAATGTGGGCTACCCTCTTGTGCTCTTATCTCATGGCATTTCTAATTGTGATAACTGGTTCGCTACATTATTAAAAACCCCACCATACTATGAAATCTTTATGCCAATGGTGTAATCTTTGACATCTGCCATTGGGTAATTCTTCTGTGATATTGATTGTAATGCCTTATCGAAGGGATGATCGGCTATCTCTGGTTCTGTGATGGCCAGTCCACTATCATATGAACATTTTGTATTATGGGGCTCTTATACTAATTGGTGCTTTGTCTTCTTTCTTTTCAATAATATATAGTTAATTGGGTTATGGTTAATTTTTCTGTATAGTACAATTTTGTAACACATGGTCGGTGTTTTGCTTCTGCAACTTAATTATTCAAGTGTAAGTTCTAAATGCAACATGGTTTTTGTTGTTGGTTTGGAACAGGCGTTTGGGAATTGGGTTGAAGCTAGTCCAAACACTTGAAGCATGGTTGAAAGAAAATGGAGCTGAGTATGCATACATGGCCACTGAGAAGGATAATGAGGCATCTATAAAGCTTTTTACAGAGAAATGCAATTTTTCTAAGTTCAGAACACCGGCCATTCTAGTCCACCCCGTCCATGCCCACCCCAAACGAACGCCCTCCAGCGTTAAAATCTTGAGGCTCAACGTTGAACAGGCCGAAGCCCTTTACAGGCATAGGCTTGGTACCAGAGAATTCTTTCCCGCGGACATCGAGGCAGTGGTGAACAATAAACTGAGCCTGGGCACATGGGTGGCCTTTCCCCAAAAGGAAGGCTGGCCGAGTTTGCAGAACGGGCAATTCCCCGCCGATTTCCCCAGCTCATGGGCCGTCGTCAGCGTGTGGAACAGCGGCGATGTATTCAAAATGCAAGTGAAGGGTGTCTCGTCGTTGAAGTGTATGTGCGCCGCCACCACGCGTGTGTTGGACAGAACTTTGCCCTGGTTAAAAATCCCCTCGATTCCCGACGTGTTCCATCCGTTTGGATTGCATTTTCTATACGGACTGCACACAGAGGGGAGCAAGGGACCGGAGCTGATGAAAAATCTGTGGCGGTTCTGCTACAATCTCGCCAGAAAGAGCCGAAAATGCAGACTAATAGCGACCGAGGTGGGTTGCTGTGATCCACTGCGGGACTTCATTCCCCATTGGGAAATCTTCTCGTGTCCAGAGGACCTATGGTGCATTAAGAAACTGGTAACCCAGGAGGACATGACACCCGATTGGTCTAAATCTCCACCTTCAGCCCAAATGTTCGTGGATCCCAGAGACTTCTGAACAGGAAAGAGTAAAAAGACCCTAGAACCCTAGAACCCTCTTTCATGTCATAAATCCCATAAAAATTTGGAAAGAATTCCATCAAAGTTTTGTTTAACTTTGGAATCTGAGGGTCTTTGTAAAATTTCGACCCCGAAAATCTCTCCGTCAGTATATATTTCTGCCAGATTCCAACAGCATGAAAAAAAAAGTTTGCTACCGAAACCGCTTTCAGAAACAAACACCATAGCCAGAAAGCTTCACAATTATGGCATAACAGATGTCAGCGACAGATTCGGATTCGCCTTTTTGATTTTTTGGCTCTAGTCGTCTCTCTGTACTTTTATTGCATTTTTATCTTCTTATTATTATTAGAGGACAACAGATAGGGCTCATATATATGGTCGGAGAACGTCGGTTCTTAGCCTACTTTGTAAGGATTTACAGATGTAAAACAATGCCACTTTTCGGCCTCTTCTCAGATGATGTGGACGATTCGCAGGGTGATCAGAAGGTCAGATATACGACATGATTTTCCCGAAATTCCCTCGGGGTTCGGTAACTTACAATGTAGCAGCTGAGGGAAAGGGAGGGCCAGGGAGGCTGGGGGCTATGTTGCTCGTGATTGATGACGACCCAATGTCTCCCTGCCTCTTGCCTGTCACTCAACTTGCTAAGTAGCTGTCTGCGATCAATACCATCTTATCCAATTTTGGCTTAATAATTTGGCAATCATCATGGGTGGAGATATTTGAAAACTTTCCCTCTCCCTTTCCCTTTCCCTTTTCTCTCTGTGTGTTCAAATTTACATAACTGTTTTAACTATGCTTCTCTTACAACCGCTCAGGTAACATCATGGAAAATTTTGGTAACATCTTTTCTTAAAAGTGGGAAAACCTGACATTAAAGCACGGTTTATTTATTTAAAGAATTATGAGCCTTACTTATTTTCTTATTTATATTAGAAACAATACAAGGCGCATATAAGATATATATATATATAGCATATATATATATATATATATACAAGTTTTTGATATATGCCTAAAATATATTTTTGAGAAAGCAAGCTACCTGGTGTATTCGACTCTTTCCACCGCCACTTTTTCCGTTATGGAGGGTTAACGGGTAAATGGGAGTGTATTTTTGAAAGTAGATTCGTTCTCACTAAATCCATTATTGAAACTATCCGCTTGCTTTTTTCTCCGTTATATAGGGAAAACGGGAGGGTTTTTTTTAATAAATAGATTTGTTCTCCGTAATCAATTATTGAAACCATCCTCTTCTTTTTACCCTAAACATTTGTCAGAGGGGCAATGGTAAGGGTTTTTAGGTATATGTTTTATGTTTTAATTTTATGAGAAATAATGGTAAGGGTTTTTATGTATATGTTTTATGTTTTAATTTTATATGAGGAAATATAAAAAGATTACTTCAAATTTAACAACAACAATGTTAGAAATAAAAACTATTACAACTAAGTTAGTTTAAAATTAGATTAGATATCACTTTTTAAAATTTATCAACAACAATGTTAGAAATTATTACAATTAAGTTAGTTTAAAATAAGTTTAAAATAAGATTAGTTTAAAATTAGATTAGATACCACTTTTTAAAATTAAAGTAAAATTAAATTAGATTAGATATGACTTTGAAAAAAATTAGATAAATATCACTTTGAAATTTATCAACAATGTTGGAAGCTATTACAACTAAGTTAGTTTAAAATTAGATTATAAAATTAGATTAGATATCACTTAAATTGAACTTAATGGATGAACATAACAACAATGTTAGAAATTATTACAATTAAGTTAGTTTAAAATAAGATTAGTTTAAAATTAGATTAGATACCACTTTTTAAATTTAAAATAAAATAAAATTAGATTAGATATGACTTTGAAAAAAATTAGATAGATATCACTTTGAAATTTATCAACAATGTTGGAAGCTATTACAATTTAGTTTAAAATTAGATTAGATATCACTTAAATTGAACTTAATGGATGAACATATAAAGACAATCAAAATTGAAATTGAAATTAAATTTAATGGATGAACATATAAAAACAATCAAAGAAATTGAACTTGAAATTGAACTTAATGGATGAGCATATTCCATTAACATATAAATATAATGGATGAACATATAAAAACAATCAAAGAAATTGAAATTGAAATTAAATTTAATGGATGAACATATAAAAACAATCAAAGAAATTGAAATTAAACTTAATGGATGAGCATATTCCATTAACATATAAATATATTCAATTTGCCTATTAATTTTTTATGAAATTGGTAACAAAATTTATTTCTTTAAATTTATATTTACATTAACATTCACTTAATATTATTATAAATTTATAATATTACTATAAATTTATTATATTATTTCTTGAATATTTATATAAGAATGATTTCATTTCTAAATTTATAATCAAATTGACATTTTCTTTATATAATTCATGTTGCTGATAACTAACTATGCATTTAAATCCAAATGAAAAATAAAATTATATAAAATAACTAACTATGAAGCATTTAAATCTATAAAGTGCAACAATAATTTAATTTATATAAATATGTATTAATTTTATTATTAATGATTTAAAAAATAATTTAATTAAAAAATACATTGGATAATTAAGTTGCAATAATATATTTTATAATTAAATAATATAAAGAAAAATAAAATAAAAAATTAACTATGAAGCATTTAAAATCAAAATAAAAAACCAACTATGAAGCATTTAAATCTATAAAGTGTAACAATAATTTAATTTATATAACTATATATTAATTTTATTGTTTTTTTTTTCACGTCGGTTGTTGGATGTATTCAAAAAAGAAAGGGGAGACTAAGCTCCAATGTTACATTGGAAGAGCGAAGAGCTCACAGTATGAGCTTGTCCCTGAATTACAGTGAGACACTGGAATGCTTTTATAAACCGAATGAAAGATTCTAGCACAAATGTAAATTATGATAAATTGAGACAGAAACAAACTGACTTTACAATACATCTAGTCTATACTTATATAACTGATATGCCAAGCAACTTTACAATACATCTAGTCTATACTGATCTGCCAAGCAATAGAGTCCTCTAGGTGGTTGTCAGCTGTTGCAACTTTTACACTAGAGGAACTGGTACTTGGGGCGTTAAGCTTGTCGATCATAAACTTGAGAATCTCAACGGATTCCTGAATGTGCGCACAGGGATTTGTTAGTGTGTTGAATTGTTCCTGCAAGGAAGAGATGTGGTGAAGGAAGAGGTTGAGATCGGCCTCATATTTGGCAGTGATAATCTTTGTAGCAGCATCGATTTTTTCGTCCAGAAGAGGTTGATGTGTTCTGACTTGTTCAAGTTCAGTGTGAAGATCACGACAATAAAGGCAGTGTTCACTGTGATCCATCCAAGGAGCTGCAAAACTGGCCTGGAGCAACACTGGAAGAGTCACAGAAGCTATTGTAGCGACACTGGGAACAGGGGAGAAGATGGTAACAGACTTGGATTTAGGGGCTAAAGTCAAGACAATAGAAAGCATTAATGACCAAAATAGAAATACAGAGAATCGAAGAGGCGGATCTTATCATAGCGGGGAGAAGGGATCAGGCATAAGGGAGCCCGAGAGAAAAGGCGTGATCAATAAGAGAGGTCGAGGGCCGACTAATAGCCACTGAGGAGGGGGCAAAGAGATCAAAGAACATGAAGATTGGGGCTTGCAAGTTAAGGGAAGGCTCCTTGAAATAAATAATCGGCAGACAGAGTTCAATGGAGTACCGGATCATGTGAAAGAGGCATGGTCGATCACGGATATCGCAGGAGTAGCTTGGATTCAGAAGAACAGCATATCTTGTAAATAGATACGGATGTTTTTTTTGCAGCTTGCGACAGTTTGCATCAGATTTACTGTGGATTTGATCAGGGTACTTTTTGGCAGAAGCACAGTTCATTGGAAAAAGACAGTGAAAAACAATCATTGAAATCAAGGGATGAATTGGTGAAGGTCCTCGTTGTTGCATAGAATGCTTCCTTTGGGCCGAGAGCAGGCTTGACTGGCCCTTTTGTCAGCTTCTCGATTAATGGAGCGAAGGATGTGATAAAAATGGAACTCCTGATCATGAGATATCAGGGCTTTGCATCAATTGATGGTTTGCTATAGGAAAATGCTAGAAGCTTGCCACCTGTTGTTCATTAAATTAATTATGATGGCAGAGTCGCCAAAGATGAAGGCTTTTTTGATCCCCTGGGCCTGCAACTGAAACAAGCCTTGATAGAGGGAGGGCCAGGGCTTCGGCCCTGTTATTTGAGAGGATTCCCAATCCCCATTCATAGGAGATTAGTGGATCGCTTGAAGGGGTGTAGATAATGCCCCCTGCTCCTGCAGCTTCCAGGTTAGATTTGGAAGCTCTGTAAAAAAATAAGGAGTGGGAGTTACTGGTGTGAATCCAATTGCTGAATTCGTCCTGCTGTTATCGAATTTTCCAACTGTGATTGATTGTGTTGCCCAGGTTACTACAGGGTTTCATTGTTGGAGGGATACTGATCTTGTCAAGTAAATTTCTTATGAAGTCTCTTTCCTCAGTCCATAGACTAGTGATATCAATTTTTTTGGTAATCTTGGAAGCAATAGTTTCGATCGCCAGACTTTTTGCCTTGATATAAAGGTGCTTGATCGAAATCTCTTTGTCTCTAAATAACACGCTATTCCGAGATATCCAGATCCTCCACAAAAGAGCAAATGGTATGGCATCCCACACTCTCTTGGATTATGCTTCATGGATTGCCAAGGGTAATTTCTTTTCCAGTTACTTAGAGCTTCGTCAATGGAGCTGAGAATTCCAAATGGGAGGCATTGAAGGGTTGATGCTGTTCCAGCGTGAGACTACGTAAGGACATGAGACAAAAAGATGCTGTATAGACTCCTCTGCTTCTTTGCAGTTAGGGCATCTGGAGGGTCTAGCAATACCTCTTTTTTTGAGGTTCTCTGTAGTGAGAGTTTTCCCTTTCAGGAGAGTCCACATGAAGAATTTGACCTTTGGAATAGCTTCTGCTTTCTTTAATGTCTTCCAGTGTATCCATGCTGGCGCTGGGTGTTCCTTGTTGGTTAAGTAATCATAGCCTGCTTTAATTGAGTAACTAGTTCCTGTAGGATCCCATCTAAATTCATCCTTATCATTTTTAAAGTTGGGAGCAACACTGTGCAGATGAGTGCAAAAATTGTCAAAACTGCCTTTGATACAACGAGGGATTGGAGGAAATTCCCATCGCGTCCAAGCATGGGATATTGCATCCCAGTGAGATATTTGGCCTAAATTATATATACCTTTGCTTTGGAGGAAAAGAATTATGGGATCCATACCTTGGAGGCTGTTGAGTGGCGAGTTTCCCAAGATCTTATCAGCGCCGATGTTGACATTCATACCTCCTTTTGGCACCTTGGAAACATTTTGCGCCATGAATGTAATGGCCTTTTTACAAAGCTTCCAAATCTTTGTGCAATTTCTATTGGGGATCTCTGCCGTAAGCAGGTACTGTCTTGGTTGATTGAGGTATTTTGCCTCTAAGACTTTTTTCCACCAGGCTTTTTGGTTTTCCATAAGTCTCCAAATTAACTTTCCACCAAAGGCTGAATTCATGAGAGTTGGGGATCTAATGCCAAGGCCTCCTTTCTCTTGGCTTTGGGTGACTTGTTTCCACCCCACCAGGTTGAATGTTTTCTTCTCATTCTTCCCTTCCTACCAGAGAAAGAATCTGAGAAGACTGTCCATTTTGTGAAGAAAGGAAGTTGGAGCTTGAGCCAGGGAAAATTGATAGAGGGGAAGAGAGGATAGGCCCGATTTGAGAAGCACCAGACGCCCAGCTAGATTGAGCCCAGAAGTTCCCCACTTCTGAACTTTTCTTTTCATTTTGTCTAAGGTTAGATCCCAGACATCTGCCCTTGCATTCCCTTTACTCACCGGCATTCCCAGGTAACTGAAATAGTCCCAGTTTATCTTACAAGGGACACCAAAAATGTTGGCAATGCTTTGAATCGTTTGAGCTGAAGCGTTCCATCCGTAGATACAACTTTTGAGATGATTACTCTGATCCCCTGAGTATCTCATGAATTTATCTAGCAAGGATTTGAATCTTCGAGCTATAATTGTGGTCGCCCCACTCAACAGCGGAGTATCGTCAGCAAACTGGGAGTGGTTGATATTTTTTATGCCATCTTCAAACTTAATGCCAGTGATGAGGCCTCCCTGCGTCTTATGGTCAAGCGCACAGCTGCGTCTTATGGTCAAGCGCACAGCTGAATGATTCTGCCATTAATATAAAGAGATATGGAGATAAGGGGTAGCCTTGTCTTAATCATCTTGAGGATTGAAAGGAGGGTCTAGGTCTGCCGTTGATAAGGGGAGCAATCCATGGGCTAGAGATACAGGCTCTTATGATATTAAGAAAGGAGGGGGAGAAGCCCATTTTTTGGAGAACCGCAAAAAGGAAAGAATGCCTTACCCTGTCAAAGGCATTGGCTAAGTGTAATTTCAAAATAAAGCCCTTTTCATTCCTTAAATGGCTTGAATGTATGGCTTCCTTGACCAAGAGAATAGAGTTTGAGATTTGTCTATTAGCCATAAAGCCTCCTTGATTTTCAGAGATCAACATCGATAAGAGGGGTTTGAGACGTGAGGCTAGGATTTTAGTGAAGATTTTGTAGGAAGAGTTGCATAATGATATTGGCCTGAAACGGGAGAAATTGGAAAGGTGGTTTTCCTTTGGAATGAGGGCCAGGTGAGTAGAGTTTGTATAGCCTCCTATTTTTCCTTTTCTCTGAATCCACTTGAAGTATTTAATGAGATCCTTTTTTATCAGGTCCCAATATTCTCTACAAAAACATATTGGGAATCCATCCAGTCCAGGTGCCTTGTTGGGCTGAAGGCTCCAAATAGCTTCCTGAATTTCTTCCTCTTTTATCTCTTCTGTCAAATTTTTGTTTAAATCTGCTGTGACTTTGATTGGCAAGTGCTGCAGGAGGTCATCAAAGAGTTCTTCCTCCCCTGTTTTAGTTAAGAGCTCCTTGAAATGATCTGTGGCAACCCCTTTGATGTCTGTTTGATCAGTGCGTTGAGTCCCTGCATTGTCTACAATGGCTGTTATGTTGTTTTTGATTTGCCGAGCAGTGGCTTGCTTGTGAAAGGAGGAGGTATTCTTATCTTCGCTTTTCAACCAGGTTTGCCTAGATTTTATCCGCCATTTTTCCTCCTCCCTTTTGATGCTGCATAATTGAGTGTATAGCTTTTCTTCTTGAATCTTGTCATTCTGGCGGAACTCTTGATTTTCTATTACGCATTGGAGGTCTTCAATTTTGGATTTCAGCTCTCGTTTTTTTTCCTCTGGCTCATTGTACTGCGTTTTGGCTCAATTTTTGAGCGCTTTTATCACATTTTTCAACTTGTTCTCCCATATAAAGCCTTGAGATCCTTCAATATGTTGACCCCAGGTTTGCTGGATAATATTCTTAGCTGCTTGGTAACGCTCCATATGTGGTTATATTTGAATGGAAGAGGCCCAAGAGGGCAGTGCATATCCATAGCTAAAGTGATTGGATAGTGATCTGAGACCGTAAAAGGCAAAATGGAGACACTGACAATTGAGAAAGAGGAGAGAAGGGAGATATTGACTAGAAACTGATCCAGTCTCTCCATTATATTGCTACTACCCAATCTGCGATTGCTCCAAGTGTATTTTTGGTTTTTTGGGATGATATCTATCAGATCACCATTTTGTATTATGTTTTCCAACTGATCTCTGAATGGGTCTAGCGTAAAACTTCCCCCACACTTTTCATTGGCATGTAAAATTAAATTGAAATCGCCTCCTATAATGATGTTGCTATTGTATTCTTCCATTATGTTCTTGATGAGCGAATCCCAAAAACTTCTTTGTCCCTGTAGTGATTAGGGGCATAGACATTAAAAATAACAACCTGTTGTTTGCTCAAGTTGTTCCTCAACACTGTCTTTGTCCAGTGCTATTCTATTAGTTCAACTTCACTGTTCCATTCTTCCTGGCTCCAAATGGTAGTAATCTCGCTAGAGGCTCCTCTGGCTTCACAAGTACTTCCTTTATGACACTTATAACGATCAATGATCTTGTTGATTTCTGACTCTCTGTTTTGTTTCCTGTAATAAGATGATGGATGGATGTTCTTGATTTATAAGATCTTTTAGGGCGTTGGTTTTGGATGGGTGCCCGAGTCCCCCGCTGTTCCATGAAAGGATTTTAATCATTTCAAAACTGTGATACGAGGAGGTGCTCTCCCTCCCTTGTCTTTGCTTTTTGTTTCTTGATATTTTGTGCCCTGAATGTAAGATTCTATAGGATTATGGAGTCCTAGAGCTATATCTTTTTGTGCATTCTCATCCCTATGCTGTTTGGAAGTCTTTTTTCCCGGCTTCTTTTGACCATCAAGAGAGGATTCTTGATCTTTGGAGTTGCTACGAGTAGTTTTAGGAGGGAGAGGATTTGATAGAAGGTGGGAGGGAATGGTCATGGAATGGGGGGAAGAGGGGGGCTCGGAGGGGTTCATAGGAGCAGGGTCATCTTCAGGGAGGGAGAGGACGTGGAAAGGGTTGGAGGAGGGAGGAGAGGGAAGTGGTTTCAACTGATAGGCGGATGAGGGGAAGAAGGTAGAGGGGACGAGGGCGGGGTGGAGGAGATAAGAGAGATGGGAGGGGGATGAATGGAAGGTCTTGCTTCATTGAGCAGTTTGTGACCAGGGGCTGTTTTTTTCTTTTTGTTCATTGCTCTTCTTGCAAATTATTATCAACATTAGAAAGCTTTGAACAACGATTAGCAAAATGACCGTACTCGTGACATACCTTACACTTGAACGAGATCTGCTCATAATCGAGTTGCTGAATGTGCAACCATTGATCGACTTTAAGCTTGATGGCTTCTGGAAGACCTTTGCCCAGGTCGACCTCGACACATATACGGGCATATGCCTGCATATTGTCTCTTGGCTCGCTCCGATCAATGTATTTTCCGACTGCATTTCCAATGGCGCGCACTGACTCATCTCCCCAGCAGTGCAAAGGGAGGTGAGGGAGACGAACCCAAACTGGAACTGCATTAGGGATGTCAAGCTCTGGGTCGAAGTCCGACGTCCATTTGTTTAAGTACAAACCTCTGGAGTCCATGAAGTAAGGGCCATTGCGGAATATCAGATCCTTATCTTCCATTGTCTCGAAATGAAAAGTGAAGTATCCTTTCCCCCAAAATCTGATAGAATTTTTCCCTTGAATTTTATCTGCCCAATTCCTTTCCACCCACCTCTGAACAGTTTTTGGTGAGGGCCAAAGGCCTGTAAATTTCCCTATCAGTCCCTTTTCCGCCAGAGCAAGAGCAACCATTCTTGGCAAAGTAGGGGGTAGAGAGACTTCCTGAAGCCCCTCGATTTTTTTTACAAACTTGGAAATCATAGGGCGAGCATGTTGGGGCGGTAAGGATTTTATCAATGCAGAGAATGCTTGTTGTTAAGCTGCCTCCTCCGGTGGCGCCTCCGGAGGAGCCATCTGAGCAGCTGTGGAACAATCCAAAGAAGGCACAAGAGGAATCGCGCGTAGGGGTCTTCAAACAGTTGCAGGTGGCGGCAGCAGCAGGGGCGCGTGTGCGCTAGGTATACTAGGCTTTCATCAAAAGGTAGTGGGCTTGGCCCGGTTCGGTTACTACTCTCACAACGAGCTACGACCTTGCTCGGGATCGAACACAAGGCCGGTCCATCATGACGAGGCCGACTTTACCACTACGCCGCCTCCACGACCTTTATATTAATTTTATTGTTAATGATTAAAAAATAATTTAATTAAAAAAATACATTCGATTAAAATTAAGTTACTATAATATATTTTATAAAGAAAAATAAAATCAAAAACTAACTATGAAGCATTTAAAATCAAAACATAACTATGAAGCATTTAAATCTATAAATTGTAACATAGTTTAATTTATATAACTATATATCAATTTTATTATTAATGATTAAAAATAATTTAATTAAAAAAATATATTTGATTAAAATTAAGTAGCAATAATATATTTTATAACTAAATAATATAAAGTAATTATTAATTTGATCAATTATTTAAAAAATAACTTTCTTATAAATACTCCATACACTTATCTTTCTTATATATATAGTTTGAGTAGGTTTAATGGTTAAGAGCATGTGTTTCCTCCCAACTTTCTTATATATACAATTTGAGTAGGCCTAATGGTTAAGAGCATGTGTTTCCTCCTAAGTGTTTTTATATATACAACATGAGTAGGCTTAATGGTTAAGAGCATGTGTTTGCTCCTAACTCTCTTATATATACAATTTGAGTAGACTTAATGGTTAAGAGCATGTGTTTCCTTTTAAGAGGTCACATGTTCAAAACTAGAGCAGATAGGGTAGAGTGTGGAAGTGAGTCCCTTGTCCCACAAACAAGGGGTCTTATACACCAATTTGGTATTTGGCTTGGCCGTGACTTTAAAATTGGATAATATTAATAATAATACTATTAAAATATCTTAGCATTTAATTAATATTTTAAATATTACATTTAAATAAAATTAGATTGATGATGTATTTTTAACTAAATAATGCAAAGAAACATTTTTTTTATTTTTTGTTTTTTGGTAAAAAAATTCTAAACAATTAAAGAGAATTTTTATTACTTATTATATATTATAGGTATTTTTTTCTTTGAATTTTAATATTGGTGAGTTTATATCATGACCATTGATTTCTAAGAATAACAACTGTATGAGTGACATTATCATTTATCCAAAACCCCAAATCTTATAAATCATAACAATATTAAAAACCTATTACTAATTATTTGAATTAGTTTTAAAGAACTTTTTTTTTTTTTTTTTGTTAATGTGGTTTGCTGACCCAAGAGATCGGGCTATGTCCATGGAATATTTGTACCAGACAAATCCACTTGAAGGGACCACTTCCTGTTCAGCTCAACCACGGAGCTTGACCCTAAGGGTGTTAAGGTAATTGAACCCATGGCCTCTCAATGCAAAGAACAGGGGCTCAATCAATTGAGCTAACCTTGAGGACTTTTACTTTTAAATATTTTACCTATTAATTATGTTAATTTTAGAAAATAAAATATATATTTTTGACAAAAGGCATCATCTCTGAAAATTTATGTAACTTTGAAAATCTAATACAAATATGACACTCTTGATTTGAGATCCTTCCCCAATCATCAGTAGATTGATGGGTGGACCAATTACAGGGGGAGACCCCTCCTACAACAAAGTAGTGGTGGGAGAAATTAATGCGAAAGGTGGCTCATATCGGGGTAAAAATCAAGAAGGTGACAACACTGAAAACCTTGTGATGGGGGTGTAGTGGTAGGCTCAGATCCGGTGCCAATGCCTGCCAAGAATTTGATATTTGAGATTCTAAATAATAAATTGGAGAAATATCGCAAATACATGAAAGACCAACAATTAATCTGCAAATTTATATGGATTTTTCCATCTGAGAAGGATCTTATCAAATGGATCCAACTAAAATGGCACCTAAAAGGCCACATAGATGTGAAGTTTGGAGCCAAATGATTTTTTACTATGATCTTCACTAGTCTGGAGGACAAGGAGAGGGTTTTTGAAAATGGGCCATATTTCTTTTACAATGTGGGTTATTCATGTGATTCTGGGCGGAATGTTACATGTTACAACCCCAATCAGGAAAATTTTATGACAACACCAGTTTGGGTCTAGTTGATCGCCTTTCTAGTCAATTTTTGGGATCTGAAGATCCTTGAGGGAATTGGAAATTCCATAGGAAAATTTGTCAAAGTAGACGATTCTACATGAAGAGGACACTATACCTCATATGCAAGAATATTCGTCTACATGAATATCACTGAGCCTTAGGTTGAGAATGAGAATATTCCTCTTCGTTGTTGAAAATGCCATGAATATGGACATTTGTTTCGAGAATGTGCTCAAAATCAAATGGGTTCAATGGTTCCTAAAGTCCCTCAGGAAAAGCCTAAGACTTAGGTTGAGAATGAGGGGTTCCAAGTGGTTACCAATAAAAAGAAGAATCACAAAGCAAATCAAATAGACAACCAGAAAATGCAAAAGAAAATCAAGGCATCAATAACAGGGACGAAGTTTTGGCGAAGGTAAATAAGCACTCGACGGAACCAGGGAAATCAACATTCAATGAATGGGATAGGGGCACACCCAAAGGAACAATAAACCAAAGCGAAAATCCCAAGAGGAGCTGGCGGATAAGGAGGAAGACGATTAGGAAAAAGCCCAAGAGATCATGGAAATCGATGGAGCGGGGGATGATTTGAGCACTGAAGAAATAGTCCTTAAACGACTGTTGAACGAATGGAAAAAATTGGATGAACTTTTCATACCAACAGACCAGATTAAATTGGTTGTACCGAGGCACATTCCAAAAGTATCAATGCCAAGAATATGGGGATAATTTTTTATTTATTTATTTATTTTTATTTTATTTTATTTATTTATTTATTTATTTATTTATTTATTTATTTATTTATTTATTTATTTATTATTTTTTTTTTTTTTTTTTCTGGGATCCCAAATCCCTACGAAACTCGACCAGATCATACAAGATAAAGGGAGTAAGAAAAGAGGAAGAAAGAATTCGTAGGAATCGATCCAAATAGTGGGAGATTTACTAGTCACTAGTAGAAAATGAGCAATTAGTGACTAGGTGACTAAAAAAATTAGTCACCGCATATTTTCGAAGTGAAAGTCACCACACATTTTCCAAGTGAAATACTACCAAAAATGAGAAATATTAAGTGATCGAACTAAAAATCACTAGCATGAATGACTATTTTAGTCACGGGTTAAAATATGTGACTCGCTGATAAGTAATACAACTAAAAATGAAGTGAAATACTACAAAAAATGAGAAATCTTAAGTGATCGAACTAAAAATGACTAACATGAATGACTAATTTAGTCACGGATTAAAATATCTGACTAGCTGATAAGTAATACAACTAAAAATGACTAACATGAATGACTAATTTAGTCTAAGAACAAAAATACAACTACCTAACAAGTACTACAATAATATGAATCAATTTTTTTATGTTAGCCATCTTAATTATGTCAAGCAACCTAAACTTACAATTGATTAGGGGTTGAAATGTTGTTAAAGATTGGTTGAAAGGCTATCATTCCTTAAAAAATTATTCATCCTCACCTGGTGTATAGGTGAGCCAACTTTGTATTATTTATCTCTAATAATTTGTAATTTTAAAAATATATTTTTTAATAAAAAGTTTATTTATGTATTTTTTAAAAATCTATTCATTAAATATAATTGGATCTAGTTCCAATTTGAAATTAATTTGAAGAGAAATTTTAATTTTTAAGACTATAATATTAAATAAAAACTACTTTAATTTCATATCAACCGACTTAGATCCATCTTAACCTCGGATCTATCAAGCGTCAAGAGGGGTCCAATCTCTCAAGGTGTAAACTTGTTTTTCTTGTGCAAAACTTGAGAAAATGTTTGAGGAAATGTTTGCACCTCGAGAGATTGGATCCCTCTCAGAACTTGATAGTTATAGGGTTAATATGGATCTAGGTTGGTTATATAATACTATATAATATCTATATTTTTATTTTTGTCTCTTTGTTATTCCCTCTCTCTATCTCACCCCCCAAACGTACACACACTCTCTCTCCCTCTATTTATATCCTTCTTTCTATTCCCTCCCACTCTCCTCTCTTCCTCACTCTCTCTCCATGACTCTTTTGTTAACCGTTCTCTCTCTCCACCTTTCTCCCTCTATGTTTTTCTTGTTCCCTCCCTCTCCTACCCCCTCCAATTCCATCTCTCTCTCCTCATCTACATCTTCCTTCCTCTCTATCCCTTATCTCCCACCTCCCTCAATCTATCCCCCCCAATCACTCTCCCTCTCTTTCTCTTCCGTTCAACCCTATCATTATATCCCCCCCTCCCTGTCTTTCTCCATATTCATGTCTCCATCTCTCTCCCTTCACCTTATCTCCCTCTCTATCCTCTCGTCTTCTTTCTCTTCCCTCCTCTCTTCCCTCCCTCCCTCACTCTCTCTCCATCTCTCCCTTCTCACTCCTCTCTCTCTCGACCTCTATCTCTCTATGTCTTTTTCCTTTCCTCCCTCTCTCTCCCACTCCAACTCAATCTCTCTCTCTCTCCCCTCCCTCTTGCTCCCTCTCTCCCACCTCAATTTCTCTCCCCCTATCACTCTCTCTTTCTCTCCCTTTCTGTCCTCCAACTTTTTCACTATTTGCCTCCCTCTGTCCACCCCCTCCCTAACTCTCTTTTAAATTTGATGACATTTTATTGTGTTTAAGAAATTATCTAAATTAAAAAAACTTCATTGGTTGTAAAATATTAAACCTATATTTTAGATCAATCATGTCAAAGAAAATAAAATAATGTAAAACTTTAAAAAATCATGCACTATATTTAATCTATTATAATTAGTAAATTAGATTTCTCTCATCCGTTAGATCCTTTTTAATCTATTATAATTAGTAAATTTGCTTTCTTTCATCCCTGGGATCTCATTAGCTAAGATGGATTTACGCCGGTTCTTTATGCATAGATGCATCTTAGCTTAATTTTATTAAAACCTTAATTTAATTTCTATGAAAATATTTAATATATTCGTGAGGATAGAGGGTTTATATATATCTCAAATTATGCATAGATCCATCTTAGCTTAATTTTATTAAAACCTTAATTTAATTTCTATGGGAATATTTATAGTATTTGTGAGGATAGGGGTTTATATATATCTCAAATGTAGAAATTTGAATAATATAACACTTATTCATAGAGATTATCCTGATTATACATTATTTACGGAATGCATGCATAATACATAACATCCTCTACCATTGATCATCAATTTGCGGAATTAAAAAAAAATCGCATGCGCACATTGAAACATCAATCACACATATCAACACAGTATGTAATGGGGAAAGCATGCAGTGGAAAACCCCCAACTATCTGTATATTATAATGATAGAGAACATGTAACAATACATAGTGCAATACTCCTCACAAGTACTCAGTACTATCTCCACATGCTACACACAAACTAGCTCAGATCTAAACAAGTCATAGGTTCAAATCTCCTCCACTGTTTGCCTGCCTCTACTGCGCAATCCAAGTTGAGAATAGATGAGATCCAAGTTTGAATCCCCTTGGCTAGTACTGCACAATCCTCATTGGAAATCTCAATCAATGATTGTGCAAATCTCATGCACAGCTATAGTCACAACTGATAGTAGTCTCACCCTTTCACCCACCTCTAACACTTGTCTCCACTGAACTGTCCATGCACTGAGTTAACTGATGTATTCTTTAGTTGATTTATGAGTTAATAATTAGTGAATTAACTAATAATTAATTCACACCACTCATCACTAGTGTATTTGTCAGTTAGACTAGATATAACTAGTTCAACTAAGTCAAACTGAACACAACTCCATAAACTCCTCAATCAACTACACCAAACTCAATCACTTGACTTCTAACTGAAGTCCATCATGCAATAGCTCAACTAACCCATAGGAAAAGCGTATTTCCTTCTGGCAGTTGCATGTGCCACATCCGTAGCTCGAACTGAAGTGCTGCAAGAGGATAAGATAATTTTTATAGTCCAAATATTATTAAGAGCTAATAATATTCGACTGTTCTATTTTTAGACTGGTAGTTTAAAAATAGACTCTGCCCATATGTCTAAAAATAAAGGTCCATCTATTTTTACCAACATGACCAATCATCCATAATTAGCATCTTGCAACTCATAGACCATGATCCATATGTCTAAAAATAGACATAGTCTAAAATTAGACTTTGCGCCAAAAATAGCCTGCGGGCCCACTTAGTGAAGGCGACTTCTTTTTACTAAGCTCCATCATCTTGTTTCATTTTCAACACTCCCTGTCAATAAGATAAGGCTTATCTGCAACCCCTATCCTGCCTCTGTGGTATTCGAATTTGCTCCTGGTGAGCGCCTTCATCAAGATATCAACATCCTGATCCTCCATGGGAATGTATGAAAGTAACATGATTCTCCGCTGCACACAATCTCTGATATGATGGTACCTGATGTCGATGTGCTTGGATCTATCACGAAATATTGGATTAGAAAGATTTTAATGCAACTCTGGTTATCACAATAAATCATAGTAGGCTCCAACTGTGACCTGAACAACTCAACCAATATCTTCCTCATCCATATAACCTCTCATGTAGCCAAACTTGCTGCCATATACTCGGCCTCTGCTGAACTGAGTGCCACGGATCTCTTCTTCCTACTATACCAAGAAACTACTGTCGACCTGATATTGAAGATCCCTCCAGATGTGCTCTTTTTGTCCGTTGGGCTCCCTGCCCAATCTGCATCCGTGAAGCCACATAGCTTCACCTCATCCTCATGTCTGTACCACAATCCATATCCCGATGTGCCTCTGAGATAACACAATACATGCTTTTTTGCCTTCCAGAAGAGCTTGGTTGGCTTAACCATATCTTGTGAAAGCTGGTTAACAGCATAGCATATATCGGGTCGTATATTGATTAGATACATAAGCGACCCCACCAACTGTCGATAAACAGTGGCATCCACTACCTCCGTTGAAGTAGCATCTTCCTTCCTCCAACCTCCAAGAAGAGGATTATCAACAGGCTTGCATCCATGCATGTTGAACTTCTCTAGTATCTCCCGGGCATACTTACCCTGAGAAACAAATAGTCCATCACTGCGCTGCCAAATTTCCAATCCCAGGAAATAATGAAGGAGGCCCAAATCCTTCATCTCAAACTCTCTAGCAAGATCCTCCTTGAATGAAAGTATCAATAGCTCATCTCCCGTCAAAATCAAATCATCTACATAAAGTACAATGATCAACAACTTACCCTCCACCACAATCTGGTATAGGTTAGGATCTGCCTCACTCTTGGAGAATCCAAGTCTAGTGAAATAATTGTCTATCCATGTGTATCAAGCACGAGGTGCTTGTTTCAACCCATACAACGCTCTCTTGAGCCTGCACACATGCGACTCGTTGTTGAAGATCTCGAAACCTTCAGGCTACTCTATGTACACCTCCTCCTTAATGACTCCGTTGAGGAATGCAATCTTCACATCCATCTGATGGATGTGCCACCCCATCTGTGCTGAGAGAGAAAGAATCGTCTGTATGGAAGAATACCTTGCGACAGGTGCTAAGGTCTCCTCATAATCGATCCCCTCTATCTGTGAGAAGCCTAGGGCAACAAATCTTTCCTTGTACTTCTCCACACTCCCATCAGCTGCCTGCTTCACTTTGTAGATCCATCTCGAACCCACCACTGATTTCCCCTCTGGTCTTGGGACAATCTCCCATGCACTTTTCTGACAATCGAATCTACTCTTCCACCATGGCATCTACCCATGCGGGATCCTCCACAACTTCCTCAAAAGAGGATGGCTCAGTCACGACACATTTGCTCACAAGAGCCATGTATCCAGTGTACCGATCAGGTGATTGTCTCTGTCTGCGCTGTGCTGTAGGTGGTCCTACAACCTTTTCTGCATCTTGAGCCAGTTGCTCAGCTTCTGTAGTGCGCTTTTGCCCTCTGATGGTTGGCGCTGCATGAGTGGTCTCTTCCACTCCATGAAATTCATCTTGTGGCTGATCCAAATACTGAAGCTCATCCTTAGGAACTAATAGCTCCTCATCTGCATGCAAGTGTGGCTCCCTCTCAAGTGAACACTTCATGGCTTTCTCCTCCTGGAATTTGATATCCCATCGCACAACAGTCTTGCGACTATCTGGCAAATACACACGATAGTTTTGGGGCATATCAGTGTACCCCACAAATATCCCAACCTCTGCGGTCGGCTCCAGCTTCTTCCTGGCATCCTTCGTCACATGCATGGAAATAGGAGAACCAAAAATCCTCAAATGGGAAATATCAGGCCTCTTACCAGAATAAGCCTCCTTGGGTGTACTCATGCCAAGTATCTTATGAGGACAACGGTTCTGCACATATAATGGTATTGCATGCCTCTTCCCACAAGTGAAGGGGTAGGCCCTGATCATGCAACATCGCCGCCCAGCACCCACGATCGTTCTGTTCTTCTGCTCAGCAACCCCATTCTGCTGTAGGTTATGGGGAGCTATGAGCTCTCTTCGAATCCCTTCTGCGCTGCAGAAGTCCTTGAACTCACCAGAGATGAATTCACCACCATTGTCGCTCCTAGGAGCCTTAAACTTCTTCCCCCATTCCTTCTCGACCAGTTCTTTGAACTCACAGAACTTTGAGTATGTCTCGCTCTTCTTCTGCATGAAGAAGATCTAGTGCTTTCGAGAGAAATCATCAACAAAGATCACATAGTACTTGTGCTTTACTGTCAAAGCTACTGAGAAAGGTCCACACACGTCTGTGTGAATTCTCTCAAGGATCGTTGTGGCACGACTATCCTTCTCTTGAAATGTGTCTTTCACAAATTTTCCCAAAGTACACCCCTTGCACTGATCTGACTGTTCAAGAGTGCCTTTAGGAAGCCTAGTAGAAATCTGCTGCAGTATCTTCAAAGCTCCATGGTGAAGGTGGCCCAATCTCTGGTGCCACATCTCGCCATCATCCCAGCTCACCACTCCTTCTACCTTGCATTCCATTGCCGCGCAACCATCTTCATGTAATTGATAAAGGTTCTTGACTCGAACCCCTATCTTCCGGGTTTCTCCAGTTTTCTTACTGCACAGGAAAGCCTTTCCCTCACTGAAGACAACATCATATCCCTTGTCTTCTAACATCGCCACAGAGATAAGATTCTTCTTCAATCCTGGAACATGCATCACTTCCTTCAATACGAAGGGTTTACCAGACTCCCTCTCAAAAGAAATGGTACCAATATCGGTCGCACTATATCTACCATCATCGCCCTTCTCAATGTGCACTCCAAGATCTTTCTCATCCAAATCAAAAAACAAATCTCGATCTCCTGTCATGTGAAAAGATGCACCACTATCCAAGAACCATACCGATCCCATCACACTTGATACCAATCACGCGATTAGTGAAAAATCCAGCTCAAACTGTGAGGCTAAGGCCTCTCCCACTGCAGATCCAGCAGCTTGTTTATTTTTCTTCTTCTGCGGACAATTTGTGGCATAATGTCTGTGCTGGTGACAGTGAAAGCACTTCACCTTGGACATGTCTTGCTTCTTTCCTTTCGCACTGGAATGAGAATCTTTCTTGTTCTTCCCCTTCTTTGCTTTGGCAACTAAAGCGCAATTTTCTTCATTAGATGCCTTTGATGAAGATCCGTCCCTGGTATTCCGCCTGATCTCCTCTTGCACAAGATCCGACCAAAGTCTCACCCATCTTGGAAATTTCTCCCGACCATTGACAGAGTCCTGATAGGAATGCCAACTCTTCAGAAGAACAAGGAGATCCAAGCTCACCAAGTCCTCATCATCGATATGCACCCTCAGACTTCCCAGCTCATCCCGGCATTGGGTGAACTTCGTGAAATACTTGGGCATACTGTCTCCTTTCTCACACTTAATGTTTCTAAGCTTATCCTTGAGCACCAACTTCCTCTGGTTTCTCTTGCTTTGGAATAATGCTTTCCACATCAAGTATGGAGAAGCCTTTCCATGTAGGCTGGATACAATGTGATCCTTCACACCCTCCAGCAGAATCCTTCGACACTTTGTTGTCTTCTTTTGCCAAGCCTCAACTTGAGCAACATCAGTAGGCTTTGGGACTTCAGCATCTATGAACTCCTTCAACCCATTGTCAACTAACACCAACTCCATCCTGTCTTTCCATGCAATATAATTCAAGCTACCTTCAAAGGCATACTCCAATCGCAATCCGTTGAAAGACATTTCAACTTCAACACCAAGAAAACACTGCTGCAAATTCGAATTCCACCAGCTCAAAACTCAACCACTTTTGATCTAAAATTCCTGAGAACAAAGTATTTCTTGTATAGAGATTGACTGTATGGGCATTCACTGGATATCTCATCTTCCAAAAGAAGGATGAATCTAGAAGCTACCTGGCCTGATTACAGACTCTATCTGAAGAAATAAAATGTAATCACTTTCTGAATAATAGATTTGATGATCAACTTCGCTCTGATACCATGTAGAAATTTTGAATAATATAACACTTATTCATAGAGATTATCTTGATTATACACTATTTGCGGAATGCATGCATAATACATAACCTCCTCTACCATTGATCATCAATTTGCGGAATCAAGAAATAATCGCATGTGCACATTGAAACATCAATCACACATATCAACACAGTATGTACTGGGGAAAGCATACAGCTGAAAACCCCCAACTATCTATACGTTATGATGATAGAGAACATGTAACAATACATAGTACAATACTCCTCACAAGTACTCACCTGCTACACACAAACTAGCTCAGATCTGAACAAGTCACGGGTTCAAATCTCCTTCGCTGTTTTCCTGCCTCTACTGCGCAATCCAAGTTGAGAATAGACCTTCTCCAAGTTTGTATTCCCTTGGCTTGTACTACGCAATCCTCATTGGAAATATCAATCAATGATTGTGCAAATCTCATGCACAACTATAGTCACAACTGATAGTAGTCTCACCCTTTCACTCACCTCTAACACTTGTCTCCACTGAACAGTCCATGCACTGTGTTAACTAATGTATTCTTTAGTTGATTTATGAGTTAATAATTAGTGAATTAATTAATAATTAATTCACACCACTCATCACTAGTGTATTTGTCAGTTAGACTAGATACAATTAGTTCAACTAAGTCAAACTGAACACAACTCCATCAACTCCTCAATCAACTCCACCAAACTCAATCACTTGATTTCTAACTGAAGTCCGTCATGCAATAGCTCAACTAACCCATAGGAAAAGTGTATTTCCTTCTGGAAGTTGCATGTGCCACATCCGTAGCTCGAACTAAAGTGTTGCAAGAGGATAAGATAATGTTTATAGTCCAAATATTATTAATAGCTAATGATATTTGACTGTTCTATTTTAGATTGGCAGTCTAAAAATAGACTCCGACCATATGTCTAAAAATAGAGGTTCATCTATTTTTACCAACATCACCAATCATCCATAATTAGCATCCTGTAACTCATAGACCATGATCCATATGTCTAAAAATAGACATAGTCTAAAAATAGACTTTGCGCCAAAAATAGCCTACGGGCCCACTTAGTGAAGGAAACTTCTTTTCACTAAGCTCCATCATCTTGTTGCATTTTCAATAGCTCCTTTGTCACTCGATGGCTTCTTTAAGCAACAATTTAATAGGATCTCCTGCTCCCTTGTCTTTATTTTCTTCTGTCATGGGAGGGCATCAGGGTCGACAAGGACAATATTGCAAGGGAAAGTAGTTTGAGTCCAAACTCCTTATACCCCAACATCATTGGGCCATGCAAATAAAAATAGAGAAAGATAAAATCCCTCTAATACCACTAATCTATGTTTATGAAAGGAACGAAATGAAACACAAATTACTAACCAAAAACACAAAGATACAACAAAGCTTGACTTCAATTAAATAATGGAAAATGATGAAAATTGTATACAAGTAGAATGAAAGAAAAGTAGCTCAAAAGGTGGTAGCTTATCTCCAAGAAGAGATGTGACAACTGTGCACCTTCCTAAACTATATTAGAATGAGCTTTGAGGCCTTTTTATCATGAAAAAGCAATAAGAAAACCCTAAACATCCAAAAACCTAACCCTAGGAGATGAATCACAAAAGGCTTATGGACCTTGATGGAGTAAGTTGGAACGTCAAATTCCCATGGTCATAACTTTGGCATATTATCTTTGTTTGGCATGCACTATAGCCGATTGAAAATGTCTATTCGAGTAAAATTTCTAAATTCCAATTGAAATATATGACTTTTAGTGGCCTATTTCCCCAAAAAATGTCTTTTAGGGCCTTCAAATAGCTCTGGAAAATCAAGATTTGAAAATTGTCAAAATAGGAAACTATGTTGCAAAATAGGAAAATGTGTTGTCAGTTGAGTGGAATAGGTGGGTGGTCATCAATATCCACCCAGATCAATGGCCCAAAATCTCTATGTCAACAATGGTTCAAGAATTGGATTGAAGTCCAAGAGCCACATTTGCATAATAAGGTAGGACTTCCGCCATATTCAGTCGAGATTAAGGATATTATGTACCTCTTTCTCCCAACATAATACCACACATAACCACCCCCAAGTGAGAATATGGAAAATTCGTGAATATCTCAACACATGAACCCAATAATTCTCCATCCATCTCTTGAAAGATGTTGAATTGAATACTTTCCCTGTGAACATCCTAACCATACCATGTCGTAAGAGAGTTAAGTCCTTGGCTACCCCAACATCGTCCCCTGCCACCTTAGTCAAAACTCTTCCTGCAATTTTTTCTTTCTTTCAAGATCTATTACAAAAGGGTTATAGGGAGAAAGAACCGGATCTTCACCAACTTTTGCAAGCACAAGTTTTCTAGAAATATCCACCACCCTCTCTTTTTTTCTTGTATGAAAACTAGAAAATGTGATTATGTCAGGATCAGAGATCAATATAGATCGTCAAGGATTAGATGGATTATAAAACCCATGAATTAATTATTCTCTAAAATTCAACCAATGCACACACTGACCACCTCATAGTCCACTTCCATTATGATTACCCCCCCAAAAAATCATCTGCTATAAATTTGCGAGGATCATTTTTTGGGTGCCCTTATAATTAATGCTCCACTCTCATCACCCTTACACACAATGCTCCAATCTCGTTGTCTTCATAAATTTATATTAGTTGAAAATAATTTTATTTCTCTTTTCCTTTTCTTCATATGATTTTAATAAAAATAAAATTAAACAAAATAATAAAAATAAAAATAAAACAAAAAAAATGATCAATTAAAGTATGAAAAGTATCAAATTTATAAAAATAAATATTAAACATAATTCTATATAATAAAAAGTATTCCAAAAACATAAAATAGACACTTTATTTATATAGTTATGTTAGAAACAAAGAAAATATTGAGGGGGTTGAATTAGGATTTTAACAATTTTCAAAATTCCTTGCTCAAAGTAATAGCACGCCAATCTCTTCACAATAAAGCACCAAAAATCAATAACACATAAAAGAGTTTACAAGCACAACCCTCTAGCACAAATCCTGAAAATGTGCCATGTCACTAGCTTGCCATTTTTCTTCCTCTTATTGGCCCATTATGTCAACTGGCCATAAACATCACCACGTATAACCTTTACGAAGGAAAATTTTCTAATTATAAATTTTTTATTTAGCGCTTTCTGTCTCGAATGGCACCCAACATGTCAAGTCTTCATAGCCTCTACATCCTAAAACTTGTGTGGTGCACTAACATCATCATTTCTACGTGGTGGGCTCTGAGTGGTGCCATGTGTCAGACGAAAATAGGCCACTTGGCCACCTAATAGGACCAAAAACACCTTCCATGTGTCATTCTCTTGAGGTTTCAATTCATCACTTTGATATTTCATTCTTGTCTGCCACATGTCCTTTTATCATTGGGCCATGTTGTCTTTCTTGATACATCAATGGGCAAATTTCAATACACATGTCACAGGTACGGAGGGGTCCCAATTTTTTTTTTGCAACACTTTTATATCTTAATCAAAAAGTGTTTGTGGCATTGAATTACTTTATATGCCACACTAGGAAGGTTTCTATCTTTTAGAGTATATCTATTGTGATGGTTGTCCAATCTTGAACCCCTGCAAACATTTTTACTTTTACTTGGTGGTGGGATGTGAATGTTCATGTTTTCTAATGGATATTTCTCCAGCTCGTCGCTCTGTCAACTGCACCATCGCACTCAACACTTGAATTGACCCTTCTGTGGCATGCTGTGAAATTTCATGTTAGATACTGAGAAAAAGAAAGCCTCATGCCTTTTATTAGCCTGTGTGAAACCATGTTCCCTTAGAACCCTGCCGAACTTCAAAATTTCATAACTTTTGATCCCTTGGGATTTTTTCAAGGTGTCATACACTATTGGAAAGGCATATCAGATGGATATCCTACTATCTACTTTGCATATGTATTTTAACACTTTATCGATAGGAAAAATGACTTCAAGGAAAGCCTATATCTCAACATTAATCATCAACAAACTCCCTTTGATCTTGTATTTACTTGTTCACTTGACATCAATGACAACAATCTCAACAATATCCCCATTTGGAATTAATGACAACACACACCATTGAAACATTTCTACAAATCAGTGGAGGTCATTAATGGAAACTCCATCACTTGGTTGCTCATTATCCCTATTTACTATTTTGTTGATTCTCCCCCTTTTCTTATAGGAAGCCAATTTCATCCTTCCCCCCTGTCAATAAACACAAAGGATCTCATTATGCCAATGTTTTCTCTAGAAATGTTTGCACATTATCCCCTTTGACATCAATGACTAAGAGGTTAGATACTCCCCCTACAACTAATCTCCCCTTATGATTATTCTATTCCTATGGACCTATCAACTCCCCCTCAACTGATCTTTATTATTCATTTATCTCTATACTTATTTGGGAAATTTCCCTCTTTACTTGTGTAGAAGATCTAGTTAAGAGAGGAGAGATAAATTACTCCTAGCCTTTGCTTTAAATACTCAAATGGTTCTCATGCTAGGGGTTTGGTGAAGATATCAACAACTTGTACTTTTGTGGGGATGTACTCCAACCTCACAACTTGATTGTAAACATGCTTTCTAAGAACGTGGTACTTAATGGGAATATGCTTATTCTTTGAATTCAGAATATGATTCTTAGATACATTGATAAGACTTGTGTTATCACAGATAATGGGAATAGCTTCTGCATAACTTACCTTCATATCCTATAAAGTTTGTTTCATCCACAAAATTTGAGTGAAACTAGATTTTGTTGCAATGTTTGGTGCCTCGATAGTAGAAAGAGATATTGGTGTCTACTTCTTACTCAACCAAGCCACTAGGCACTCTATAAGAAAGAAAGCACCTCCATTTGTGCTTTATTATCATCTATATTTTCTTCTTAATCAAAATCTGTATATGTAATTAGTGAGAATTTTTTACTTTGTGGATACCATAACCAATAATCCATTTTAGCTCTCAAATACTTAAGTATTTTTTATTATTATAGGAAATAACTTTGTTTGGGGGTTGATTGATATCTTCCAACAACACAAACAACTTTCATTATTTCTGGTCTTGAAGTTGTTAAATATAAGAGCTTTCCCTATCATTGACTCGTACATTTTCTAATCTACCTTAGGTAACTTATCATCTTAGTTGAGCTTGCATCTAGTGGCCATTGGAGTACTGACGAGTGAGCATTTTGTAGCACCCTCTTCCCACATCTACCTAAGCAACCGGCCAACCAGGGTAAACATGCGTCGAGAGGCCACTATGATATGATTCGACCTCCTAAGTCACATTAAGGAAGTGGAACTAACAGAAACACACCATACAGACATCCAACATCATCAACGAAACCCTCAAAAACTAAGTCATCCACTTAGACAGCCTGTCCCTAGGTCCCACTATTGTTTTAGGTCTCTTAGGCCATAGCCTCTCTCATGCTATGGGCAAGGGAGTGACTAGAAACCTAGAGTCACTCTCATAGACCTGCGTGCCAGTGACTATGGACCAAATTTTCCAGTTATGTGCCAGCGACTTTAGGATTTAAGCCACCTTTTCAAGTCCATAGCTCAAGCCACTACCCAGAATGGAATGAATTCTTAGAATCAAGAAAATTATAGGGAAACAATGATGTAAGATCATTGAGTGATCAAGACCTTAGCCAAACCCCTACTAGCCATGATAGGAATTATGTCAAACACTTCGTAAATATGCAACCTACAAGTGTAAATAACATATCTGAGCATGGGGGTCTCATACTTATCTGAGATTCGCTATGAAGAATTGTCTTCTCATCATGTTATCTACCATTTCATCCATTATGTCATACATACATTCATTATTCAATAACAATCAGAAATGGGATGAGAGCCATACAAAATTGTTATCATAAAACATATAGATAACCAGCATAATAGGGACATAATTATCAATGAAATCATAGCCATATAAACCACATATCATCCATCTTAATGCTCATATAAATACAAGGAGATATCTCATTTCATTAATAATACAAATCCAAATCAGGGATGGGACTTCCACATTCCACCCAACCGTAGAATGGCTGAGCCAAATCTCTCTTCAACCATTCACCCCCGTGCCATATTCCAAGCATGAATGTGAGATCTCATAGAACAAATCAATAAAAAATCATCTAGGGATTCCAGAGGACATCCACCTCAACCATCAAATAGTGATTCCACCTCACGGTTGGAAATCACCAAAACCATCATCAGATTGGTCTCCATCCAAGCCTTTCAGGGCTTCTAGAGTGTTTGTTCCAATCCGGCTCCTAGGACTAGTAACTCAACCCACGACTGTCATCAGGCTCTAGAGCATTTGTCCAACCAAGGCTTCCAGGACTAGTAACTCAACCCACAAATTTTACCAGGCTTCCAGAGCATTTGTCAAACTAGGGCTTCGAGGACTAGTAACTCAACCCGCCAAGGGATTCTAGAGCATTTGTCCAACCAAGGCTTCGAGGACTAATAACTCAACCTAAGCTGTTACAGGGCTTCTAGAGAGTTTTTCCAACCAAGGCTATAGGAATAATAACTCAACCTAAGCCATTATGAGGCTTCCATAGTGCTTGTCTAACCAAGGCTTCCAGAAATTAATAACTCAACCCAAGCTAAAGGAAACATGAGAACCAACCAAGAAAAAGTAATGAAAGTAAACCCACAATCACCATGGCTATCTAGGAAATGGAAAGGCTAGGAAATACATTTTTGATCAAGTAAATCCTCCATACCACTGACAGTTCACAACCGAGAATCCACATGGATATGCCATGCATGTCAAAACTAGTGAAGAAATCATACATGCAACTCGGTACTTGCAAGAAAATCTGACGTAGTTTCTGATGTCAATTCCTTCTTATGCTTTCCTACTCTTCCTTTGCCTTCTTGCTCCAAGAATCCAAATATGTCACACCCTCCAAGAGTGCTCCAAGAAAAGTATAACTATAAAATAGTATGAGAGAGAGAGAGAATAATGAGAGAGCTCCAACACTGAACTGACCAAGTATTGCCCATTAATCCTCATAAGCCTCTTTATTAATGAGGCCTCTATTTTCTTCATTTTCCTTCATTTTCCTCCTCACATGCAACCTGTGACCTTTCACCATCCTTTCCTCCTAATTTCCATTATTTTCATAAATAAAATGCCAATAAATGCCTCATGTCTTTCCAAGGCCTTTGCCAATTTCCTTAGCCATAATAAACTGAATCAACACCCATTAGGATGTTTCCCCCACCATTCATCTTGGAATACGTGTCCCATCACCTTGCCCTTATATATTTTACATGGAATTTTATCAGGGTTGTTACAAAACCCTCTCCCTTGGGGGAACACTTCCTCAGTGTTCAATGACACCTATAACCAACAAGACTATTGAAAAAAAAACATATTTCCCATGGAGCTTTATAACATAGCTCGTTGCATTATTTACAATGAAAGACCTGCTCAAAATCAAACATCATGATAACATCACTAGATAACAACCATACCGCATATTGGAGATTTATAACACAACTCATTATGGTATTTACAATAACCACATATACACACTTATGCACATTTGCTAAGCCAGAAAATAAAAGGATATGATGCATGTATCAATCAATAAGGGAGTTTAGAGGCTCACACCTCCACCCTCAAAGTAATACCAAGATTCACCTCCTTCCTAGGAAGTCTAGAATCCACCGTGACAGTCAAAAATGCATCTAATGTCCAACAATATAATCCCTTGCCACCTGTCCTCTTAGCGAATAGTTACTGGCTCATTGTTCTAGGGTGCACTCCCATTGTGCATCTGATTCCATCTGGCAATGCTAATGATGAAGGCAAACATATCCGTGACCTTCCCTTATCTTCTACATAGTCTCTCGGGAAATTCAATCATCCCTTCCATGCAGTCACTAACCTCCCAAGTTCCGCTGGCACCCCCATTCTGGGTAGTCCATCCCTTGGCGAGGCTTCCTGGCATCGTAAGATACAAAAGAAAAGGCATAAACCTGACTCAAAATTAGTATACCAGTCATAACATGCTCATGGAAATCAATGGACACTATAGTGTACCAGTGTCCCATAATCACCTTGCTCTTGAAGTACTGTACGATCATATTGTTGCATGTTCCAATTTCTTTTGTTGTTGCTACCAATTCTTGCAGTCAATCTCAGCCACTCAACCAACCACGTTCATGCATTCCTATACCAAGCACATAACTTCCATTAGATTTAAAATAAATTTAAATAACTTCAAATCATACCTCATCGGTGGCTCATCAATAAGGTACACTTGCAATCTTGTTTACTTCCTATCATGACAAGTCAAACTAGCATCTTTGACCAGATCAACAAGTATAAAAATATCTCATCAAGTTAGCTCAAAACATAACCGTCATAGATCTAAATCATAAATCACATATAGCCATCATAAAACAGAATCATAATTCATATGTAATCATCATATACTATAATCATAAATAACATGCATAATAAAACTAAATTAATATATTGATACTTAATCTTCATCGATCCTTGCTTCTGCCTTTTCCATTATTCCGTACACACACCAGATTGGTTGCCACACCCGTAAAAAACCCAGTACCTTCTCCTCAATCGTGTGCATACACACATAGTGTGCATCATACACATACAACCACACACGACATACAACACCATGCAATAAATGGATCTACACTTGACATGCCACACATACACCTACACCCAGTGTATGACATGGCACAATACATGCGCCTACACCTAGTGTATGACACAACACAAAACGTATGCGTACACAATGTACATCATAAGACATACATCCGTACACAACATGCAACACCACACAATGCATACACATACACCTAGTATACAACAAAACTCATACGCCTACATCCAGTGTACAACACAATACATGAACCTACACCTGATGTACAACATAACACAAATATGTGTCTAGAGTGCAACACATTGAATGCATATGTCATGATACCATGACTACATGATGCACATACATAGTAATGCATGCCCTCAACACAACATGTACGACATGCACTCAAACTCACACGTACACCAGTACCACATGTACCAAGCACCATATGCACAACGTGTGCACAACATCACATGTACACGGCACCACCTGCACAACATGTAGACAATGCCACATGTACACTATACCACTTATACAACATGTACACAATACCACATGTATATAGTACCACATGCACGACATGTATGCAACACCACAAGTACACAACGCCACATGGATGACATGTACACAACACCACCTACACACAATGCCACTTGTACAACATGCACACAACACCACATGTAGAACATGCACACAACACCACTTGTACATAGCATTGCATTTCCAACATGTACATAACATCATCTGTACACAACATTGCATATCCACCATGTGCACAAAACCATATCCACACAACTCCACATGCGCACAATCATCACAGATGCAACCTATACAACATACACACAACAGTAATAACACGCATCCAAAACCACATTGTCCTTCCCAATAAACCTTGCTTCTGGTATCTTATTCATGATTATCCTAGCATGCCATAGACCACACTGCTTTCATTTCACGGATGTATCCCTTGGTATAATTTGTCCATATCATATACATAATATAATCACATAATATCAATTGATAACCACATGATACTGACCTCATATATTTGTTGTGACTACTCTTCCCACTTGATTTCTCATGAACCAAGAATCTCTTCATGCCATTCACCTACATAAGTAATCATTCCCCACAAGAATGATCCCTGACAACCTGTCAAATAGTAACATAGATACATTGATACGTACATGTATAATCACCAACATAAAACAATCATCATCTTGTCAGGCAATGACATACATACATACATACATGCATACATATATAAAAATCAGTATATTCATTATCATAGAATAATTGCTAGATAACATAAGGTCTAGGTGAAGAGAACTTCCTTTATTCATGCACAACATTGAGAATAATCATTCCCAATCATATCCAAGGCATCTGACACCTCAAATCTATTTTCTTTACCTTTTCTGGTTAGAATTCTTGTGACTATACTATCATTGTCCATTTATAGCAATGGACCCAACAAATCCAACTAGAATTCATAGCTTACCTTATGTTGTGGTTACTCATGCACCGAGCCTCATCTATGTCTTACATTACATGTTGGGTATCACACATCTCTCCACGAGCTCCATTAAATCTCCCCCTTTCCTAACCAATTTCCAAGATTCAAAACATAAAAGTCAAGCCAAGAAATAGACAAGGAGGATCATGAAAACCAATAACAACAATACGACACCACAACTAAAGTGTCATGGCCATGCACTAAACATAACAAAACTACAAATCAAGCACAAGAAAATCACAAAAGACCAAAAGCACAAGAATAATAATAGAAACCATGACTCAATCCCCATGGTCCCCAAGGAAAGTCAACCAGAGCCTTCTCAAGGTTTCATGGCAACCTCTCTTTCCATGCAACTCCCTGCATCATATTGCCACAAACACATAGTTGTTAGTACATAAATAAACATAACAGTGCACCAGTTACCTCATTTTTTTGTGCCAAGCACGTTGCTTGCAACTGAAAACATCCACGCCATCTCTCAAGGGACTTCAATCCTTTGACAGACCCACCTATAACTAAAGGCTAGCTAATATACCTGTCAAGTACATGTTCATGAATATAACATATATCCCCATAATGTCAGACAAAATCAAGGTTAAGAAGACTTCATGCATGCAAGGTACCCATTCATTTGGAATTAGGGTTTCCAAACATAACCAAAGGAATTACTATCCAATTGCTTTCTTTTTACTCTTTTTACCTTGTTGCAATTGAGGCTTACTATGTACTGCCACATCACCCAACTATTAGTTATATAAACATATCAACTATTACCTTGTCATGCTAGTACCTAGAATTTTATCCTGTAACTTCTCACACATTTTAACTACATGTTCCAAATACAAAGACAACATTATCTATATCAATTTGAAATCAGCCTTTACAAACAATCATGTCATAATCGATACTCAACTTGTAGTCATTAGACATAATGCTACAACTATCACCTACTTACATGCAACTACATATAAAATTTCTGAACACCCCTATGTGTTAGCACCAAAGATACGACATAACCTAACTCATACCTTAGTGTATTTCAGGGGAGGTTATCTTGTGTAAATATCGTAACCATTTCTGTCTGCATAATCCAATCCAATTCAGCATGATACATATAACATCAAGATATTAATGTTATAACCCTAATCATCAAGTTAGTTAACATATAACATGCTCATAAAAACATATAATATATAACATAATCATCAAGTTATCTAACCTAACCAACAATAACAATGCTTACAAACACATGTTACTATGATTCTTGATTACATGTGCATATAACTGTACTAATCAACTAACATCTATCATGAATGTAACCATAACATCAAAAGAAATATACATAAACCTAATGCATATGACAATCCTTAACTTACATACCTACATTCCAAACATTCAATACCTATATAAAAATTTGTTCTTATCCCAAAGTCTAATGTTGCAACCTCGTTATGATGATTTTCATCTCCTGCTCTATCTCAGCCAACACATTAGCATCATAAAAACCAATAGCACCATGATGACCTAATTTTCATACAATGACTTCACAAGGCATGTTTGACCTACATTTCATGCATAACTATAACCAAGACCATACATACATAACAATTGTATATAGACATATAACACATGAGTACAAAAACATATACACACCATTCTAGCTAGAGTCCAGTCATCAATGCATGACCATATCAATTACACAAACCATGACCTCATGCGTGACAACAACACCCTTACCATGTGCACTTGATAATATGTGAACAATGACGTGTGTAACAATGCATAATCAACCATGCACACATGTATACATCACGACAACACCTTCAACCATCACATGGTGACATCACTACAACCATGATCAACACCATGCAAATGCAACAAACACATGGACTACTTGCATAACGAACACATATGCAACCAAAATGAATGCATGACCAATGAATAGCCCATCTAATCTGAGGGGTGAACCATGTTCTAATACCACTCTATAACACCCTCCTACCCAAGCAACCAATCAAATGGGGTAAACATGCAACGAGAGGCCACTATGATATGATTCGACCTCCTAAGTCACATTAAGGAAGTGGAACCGACAAAATCACACCATACAACCATCCAACATCAGCAATAGAACCCTTAGAAGACAAGTCAGCCACTCAGATAACCTGTCACTATGTCCCACTATTTTTTTATGTCCCTTAGGTCATAGTCACTCTCATGTTATGGGCAAGGGAGCGACCAAAAACCCAAAGTCACTCTCATAGGCCTGCCTGCCAGCGACTATGGACCAAATTTTCCACTTATGTGCCAGCAACCCTGGGATTTAAGCCACTTTTTTAGGCCCAGAGCCTAAGCCACTGCCCAGAATGGAATGAATGCTTAGAATTAGGAAAATTACAGGGAAATAATGATGCAAAAGCAACGAGATGATAAAGACCTTAGTCAGACCCCTACTAGTCATGACATACATTTTGTCAAACACTTAGTAAATCTGCAACCTACAGGTGTAAATATCATATCTAAGCATAGGGGTCTCATACTTATTTGAGATTCACTATGAATCATTGTCTCCTTATCACGTTAGCTTCATTTTATCCATTAGGTCATAGATGCATTGATAATTCAATAAAAAGTAGAAACATGATGAGAGCCATACATAGTTGTTGTCATAAAAGATATACATAACCAAGATAATAGGGACAAAATTATCAATGAAATCATGGCCATATAAACCAAATATAATATAGCTCATAGAAATACAAGGAGATATCAACTTTAATTAATGATACAAATCCAAACCCATGATGGAACTTGCACGTTCCACCCCACCGTAGAATGGCTGAGCCAAATATCTCTTCAGTGATTCACCCCCATGCCATAGTCCAAGCATGAATGTGGGATCTCATAGAACACATCAATCAAAACTCATCCAGGGCTTCCAGAGTCCACATCCACTTCAACCCATCAAACAATGGTTCCACCTCATGGTCAGACATCACCAAAACCATTGTCAGATTGGTCTCCATCCAAGCCTTCTAGGGCTTCCAGAATGTTTGTTCCAACTTGGCTCCCAGGACTGGTAACTCAAACCAGGCTACTGCCGAGCTCGAAATAATTTGTCCAACCAAGGCTTCTAGGATGAGTAACTCAACCCACAGATTTATCAAGGTTCCAGAGCATTTTTCCAACCAGGGCTTCCAAGACTAGTAACTCAACCCACCAAGGGATTTAAGAGCATTTGTCCAACCAAGGCATCCAGGACTAGTAACACAACCCAAGTTGTTACAGGGCTTCTAGAGCATTTTTCCAACCAAGGCTATGGGACTAATAACTCAACCCAAGCCGTTACAGGGTTTCTAGAGCATTTGTCCAGCCAAGGCTTCCAAGAACTAATAAACCAAACCAAGCTAAAGGAAACATGAGAACCAACCAAAAACAAGCAATGAAAGCAAACCCATAATCACCATGGCTATCGAGGAAATGGAAAGGCTAGCAAATCCACTGTCGATCCAGGAAATCCTCGATGCCAATGACAGATCACAACCAAGAATCCACATGCATATGCCATGTATGCCAAAACTAGTGAATAAATCATACATGCAACTTGGTACCTGCAGGAAAATCCGATATAGTTCTTGATGTCGATGCATTCTTATTCTTTCCTGCTCTTCCTTTGCCTTCTTTATCCAAGAATCCAAATATGCCACACCCTCCAAGAGTGCTCCAAGAAAACTCTAATCATCCAATAGTATGTGTGTGTGTGTGTGTGTGTGTGTGAGAGAGAGAGAGAGAGAGAGAATAATGAGATAGCTCCAACACTGAACTGACCAAGTCTTGCCCGTTGATCCTCAGAAGCCTTTTTATTAATGAGGCCTCTATTTTCTTAATTTTCCATTATTTTCCTTGATTTTCTTTCTCACATGAAACTTGTGATCTTTCACCTTCCTTTTCTCCTAATTTCCGTTATTTTCATAAATAAAATGCCAGTGAAAGCCTCATGCCCTTGCAAGGACTTTTCCATTGCCTTTGTTAATTTCCTTAGCCATAATAAACCAAATCAACACCCATTAGGATGTTTCCCCCACCATTCATCTTGGAATATGTGTCCCATCACCGTGGCCTTATATATTTTTACATGGAATTTTACCAAGGTTGTTACACATTTTTCCTTTCCAAATTTCTTAAGAACTATTTTGAGGTACTTACCTTACGAGTTGAATATTCATTTTGTTGATTTTATAATTTTTAAATTAAGGAATAATGGAAGTTCTCCAAGCATGGAAATTTCAATTTCATCTTGCATATCAACTACAAACTTTTGATTGAATTCATCTGCATCAATACCAAAAATAATATCATCAACATAAACAACTAAAGTAAAAAACAATTCATTCTCATATTTGATATATAAGTTGTTTTCTACTTCTTCTCTTTTGAATCCACATTGTAGCATAAATTTATCTAATCTAGAATACCATGCCCTAGGTTTTTATTTAATACCATATAATGTCTTTTTCAACCTCCATACATCACTAGAATTTCTTGACAATTGAAAACCTTTAGGTTTCTCAATGCAAAGCTCTTATTCAAGCTAACCATTAAAGAAAGATTATTTTACATCCATCTGATATATCTTGAACATTTTGTGACTAGAGAATGATAAAAACATTCTGGTAGCCTCTAATCTGGATACAAAAGAAAAAGTTTCATTAAAATCTAATTCTTCAACTTGAGCATAAAATTTTCATACTAGTTTGGCCGTATTCCTCATCACGTGTCCATCCTCATTTAATTTATTCCCAAAGACCCTTTTTGTGCTAATGACATTTTTGTCTGGTGGTATTGGATCCAATTCCCAAGTTTGATTCTTCTCAACTTGGTCTAACTCTTCATTCATAACCTTTATCCAAATTTCATTTTGGCTAGCCTAAGAAAAATATTTTGGTTCAATCATAGATAACATAGAAATATGCGGCTTGATTAGGGGGATTCTTCACTCTTCTTTTAGTTTAGACTCCTACATTGAAATATCATACACTTTAATTAGAAGGATAATGCTTTTGAACATACCTTGAGGGAAATTTTGGTTGAAGACTTTATGCATCTTCAATGACATCTTCCTCAAACTTTTCATCAGCATCCTCATGGCTAGCCTATTCTATTGAGATGAAATATGTTGGTTGATTGTGTTTGAGAGGAATAGGGTCATCCACTCTGACATCAATGACATTCACTACGTTTCTTGACTTTTTATTATAACACCTATAACCCTTGTTATTATGTGAATACCCAAGAAATATAACTTCATCTTCTCTGCCATCAAACTTACGAATCTTCTCAACATTTTTTATAATGTATCACTTGCTGCTAAAGAATTTGAAGTGCTTCAAAATTGTTGGATTTCCATACCACAATTCATAGGGGGTCTTGTCACTATTGAGCTTGAAGTGATATTTATTAAAACCAACTACTATTGTATGAATAGCTTTGGCCCAAAACCTTTTTGGGTATACTTCTCTCATCCACCATTGCTTTTACCAATTGTTGTATTGACCTATTATCTCTTTCAACTACACCATTTTTATTGTGGAGTTTATGGAATGGTGAATTCCCTTTTTATTACATGCTCCTTATAATATTAATCAAAAAGTTTAGAGGTAAACTCTCCACCATTGTCATATCTAATACACTTTATTTTACAATCATTTTCATTTTCATTGTCAGCAACCACTTTGAATATTTTGAACTTTTCAAAAGCTTCTGACTTTTCTCTTAATATTCCACCCAACTAAGCCTATTGTAATCATCAATAAACAACATAAAATATATTTTATTATTTTAAGTTTGATTTATTGCAAGACCACATAAGTCCATGCGTGCTAGTTATAACAACATGGTGGACGAGTTTTTTTGGCTCTTAAAGGGAACTTGAATTTGCTTACTAATCTGTCATGACTTGCAAATTTTGCTTTTTTTCTTAGAGATATTTGGCAAGTCCTTTACAACTTGTTTTTTTATCAACTTCACTATATGGTCGATGTTGAGGTTTCATAGCCTTATGTGCCAACACCATCTCTCATCGTACTTCCCAAAACAACATTTCTCATTCTTTTCATTTAAAATGTAAACATTATTGTTTGTTCTAGTAGTTTCAACAACCACTTCATCTTTGTATGTTGATTTAATTTCACATCCTTTAGAATTAAAAACAACATCATATCCATGATCATACATTTGAGAAACACTCAACAAATTTTGTTTCAAACCTTTAACCAATAATATATTTTTCACTTTATCTCTTCCATTTACTAGGTTGACAATGCCTTTGCCCATGATTATACCTAAAGCATCATCCCCAAATGTGAAATTACCTTTATTGTCTTATTTTAGTGATACAAATTTATTCTTATCACCTATCATATGCTTTGAACACCCACTATCTACATACCAATGGTTGCTCTGATTTTGTGCATACAACACAATGCCACAATTTTCATTGCTTTCTTCCTTTTTTTGTTGCCATACCTTGGGATATTTTTTTCTTTCTTGTTCTTAGGAACTAGTCTAAATATTGTAATTCTACATTCAATTTCCTTATGCCCCTAAATATGATATTTATAGCATTTTAGCATGTCAGCCAATGCAGAAAGTGCATCGTTATTCCTAGGTATATTTCTTTTTAACCTAGAAAGTCTAGTATTTGAATGATAGAATATCTTTCTTTGATCTCTGATTTTCTTATATCTTAAATCTACTCTACAAATTGAAACTTTATGTCCATAGTTTGTGCATGTAAAGCAATAGCTATGAAAAATGTTTTCATGCCTGGAAGCAATTTTCTTGTTGAATTGTTGTTATCTTCTCCTTAGAGGCACAACAATTCTTTATTGAACTCTATGGTTGTGTCTTACATTAAATTATTGCAACTAATTTTTATTTTCACCCATTTTTATATGGCTACTCTCCTTTGTACATTGTTTCTCCTATTGTTTATGGTTAGGTTCTTTACTTGTACCACAACCAGGTCCCTTGATTGCTTCAACAATGTTGATGGGTTCCTTGCCTTTAAGAGTTGTTGAACTTGACTCTCCTTCATAGCCCAAACTATTTTTTATATGAGGGGATCTTTGAACATTATAATTTCATCCAATTTACTAATTCCTTTGTCAAATTTTTTATTTAGACTGAGTTGTTCTTTAGTAATTTTTAACTCTTTTCTAAGAGTGACAACTTCTATACAACCTTCCCCTCAATATTTTCACATGAGTTTTATTTTTATTTCAACTAATCCAACAAAATATCTTCAATTTTCTTTTCTTTCTTAATTTTCAAAAGAACAGGTGAAAAAAATTTTAAATTTACTTTTTTTTTTCTAAATTTTCTAGCATCTCTTTTTTCATCTTATTATTTTACCTTATACTCCAAATTTATTCTAAAGCACTAATTATTTCACCTTCCAAGCCTAGTTCAGCCACTTCTTCATTAGAATCTGCATGTTCCTATTCTAGAGTGTCTAATGCCATGAGCATGAAATCCTTTGTACTTCATTTAGCTTTATCCTCATTAGAGGATTGAACATCTTCATATTCTGAGGAATTGTTATCATCTTAAGTATAGAAACCCTTCTTTTTGATATTCTTCTCCTTCTTTAGTTTTCTATACTTACCCTTTGCTTCATGTTCATTTTTGTTTTTCTCTTGTGGATTCTTACAAGCATAATGGCCTAATTTTCCACAACTGAACATTTTAAAGGCAACTTACCTTTGTATTTACCTGATTCTCTCTTCAATTTTCTAATAAATTTTTCCTCCTCTTCATTTAATTCATAACATGAGTCATCTTGATCTTCTTTGGGTTTTATTTCTGCTTTGAAGGATCCCTCCCTTGTTGCAGTTACCTTTTTCAATCCTCATTTTGTAGTAAATCAATGTTCCATGCAATTGATCAAGCATTAGAGTGTTGAGATTTGTCATCTCCTCAATAGTTGACACCTTGGGATTGAAGCTTGCAGGAAGTGACCTCAACACTTTTTGAACTACATTTGTCTTAGCTAATGTTTCATTAATCCTCTTATTGTTTAACTACTTCATCCACTTGAATGAATAATTTTCCTATTTCCTCATCCTCATGCATCTTTAGGGACTCAAATTACATTTTTTAGACTTTAATTTTAGCCTTTTTCACTTTATTGTTCCCTTCATAACAACTTCTCATTTTGTCCCATATTGCCTTGGCATTGGTGCAATCCATAACTTTGACCAATTCAGATTCAGGTAGTCAAAGTCCATTCATTTCCTTAGTGTTATAGGTGAAATCAAGCTTATGATATTTGGTAATTATAATTGGTGTCTTTTCATAGCCACCTTGCACTATGTCCCACACATCTGCACCAAGAGACTGTAAGTAAGTCTTCATTCTTACCTTGAAAAAAGTATAGCTTGTTCTACTAAACATAGGAGCCTTATTGGTGTGTCCTTCATCCTGGTTATACATTATTCCTAATCTTCCTTCCAATTATTAGATTGATCCTAAAGTAACTTGGACCTAATACCAATTTTCAAAAACCACAAGAATATTGAGAGGGGGAGGTGAATTAGGATTTCAACAATTTCCAAAATGTTTGAATAAGGAATTATTGGGTGGGGGAGGGGAGGGGGGTGTGAATCAGTGATGGATGTAAATTTTAACTTTTAACCTCTTTTATCTTAACAATCACCAATATGAGCAATTATGATAAAATGCATAGACATCAAGGTAAATCACTCTCATAAACATGCATCATTATCATAAGAAACATATACACATGGACACAAATATTTAACGTGGAAACCCAAAAGGGAAAAACCACCAAGTTCTTTGGTATTCTTGTTTATGACCACCCACTCACAGGAGGCCCCAACCCCCTTAGAAATGGAAAGCCACCACTTTCTAAGAGGCTCCAACCTCTTATAGATGTAGGCCCTAACCTGCTTTACCCAACTATCCTAATTTCCATACAATTTTCAAACTGATAAATAGAGACCTACCACTATTACATAAAAATACAAAGAACACGATTTGCTATTGCACAAAGCTCTTTCCTTTCTACTCTACAATCCCTTCTTACACTGGACACTTCACTAGTCTCAACCTCAATTAGTCTATACAATTAGAATCTCTTGACCACCACTCTCCTTATGCACACACAATTTCCCACACCAATTCACATTATCACGCAAAGCATACAATAATAATTTTACCATTGGACTCAATTTTTTATGAGCTTTATGTTCAATAGAAACACAATGAAGGATGCACTTTATCAGATCAACAATGATTGCATTCAACACATAGCATGGCACTCTAGTCTTCAATTAAGAATATGTGTATGGGATCAGTTTACTCAACCAACTGACACTAGTATGATCTCCATTGCAACCTACAAGATTGGTTTCATGCTATCAGAGACTTAACTATTCCACAAATGCAGCTGTAATAAATTTGAGAGTGAACTCTGGATGTTTTCCCATCTCTAGAATTAATTATCGGTCCTCCTTCAAAATTAGAGTGCTCCACCATTAAATTTTTCTTGTTTAAATCACGTTTCTCTTACACACTCAAGATGTACTTTTGTATGGGATATAGATCTCTCAATCTGATCTCCATTAAAAACATCATCATGTGTATTCACTTCATGAATGTTAAGAAGCTTATAACCTATCTAGGCTTCATTAAACACAAATATGGCACAATGCCACATATAGCACAAAAACAATTGCCATCTCATTCAACATTTGAATGTTTTCTTCTTCCAAGCATGAAGAAGAACTAACTTTGGTGTCTTTTCCAAATATGGAGGAATCCTACCAAAATTTGTCAACCCATCCAAGAAATTTAAACATATGTCCTCAACATCCCCCCTCTTTGTTACTAAAATTAGCTTGGAGGCATATATTTGCAATAGCACGTGGAACTGTCATAATATTAGCTCATGGGTGCCTCTTTATAGTATATACCCAAGGGCTTAAATCCCATGCATTAAATGTATGTTCCCTTCATTACACAGATGCATAAAACCACATCCTGGGCTTGCCTATGGCTTGTCTTTAGCCCCTGACCTTCTCGTCTCAGCATACTTTTCTTTGTAATTGTCCTGACATCCCATGGTTGTAATAACACACAAAACCTCCATAAAACCAGCTTTGGTCACTCCTATCATTTGACAGAATTTCCACTTGCTGCCAAAGTCTCAACCTCTCAACTCTGTTCTCCTAGCTAAGTTTCCTACACACATTTTTTTTCCTCCAGGGTCAAGCCTCAATGTTTTTGTGTCAAGGTGGGTCCACCCACCACCTCTTTCCATTGGTTCATGTGCTCTGTCGCACTGGCTTGATGCCTTGTTAGCATGTTTCTCCTGCTTGTGCACCTTCATAAACCTTCCAAGGTAGCCCGTGTAGGATGATTTCATGCTTACATCATCATAAACCAAACACATGTTTCCACGTGCTTGTCAAAGAGAAGAGAAAAAAGTAGTCTCAGGCCTTGGTTTTGCATCGGATTCCTTTGTTAAATTTAAAGGGTCACAAGCCAATTTTTATCATTACACTGCTTTGCTGTGTTAGCTTGATGGTTCCATCCTAGGCCTTCACTCTTGCACATTCTTTGAAGCTTCTAAGGTACACCCATCGGGATGACATCATCCCTATCTTATGCATCCCTAACACTTCTCCTCTACATCCCTTTAAACCTTCGGGAAACCTTCTGTCAGGATGAGCTATGTAATGTGTCTTCCTCTTGGCCAATAGAAATGCATCCTATCGCTTTTGTTAAAGCCATGTTTTCCTGGTCCTCTCCTTTAGCGGCTCTAATTAAATACTCTGTCATGTTTGGCAAACATGCCAAACTAACAAGCTCCAAATTGGTCCTGCAACCACATGTAGCTCTACAACTTTGACTTTGGGGCACCTAACTTTGACTAGTAATAACTTGTGATCTAGGAGGTCAATTGTTGACTTTAACATACCATTGGAAATCTCTTTCTGTTTAAAATCCATCTATGCCATTTCTAGAACCCTTTGAGTTGACCTCTTGAGGAAGAAATGCACTCAAATCCTGGGAATCCCTAACCATCATAGATATAATACTTTAGCTTCTTACCTCATCATACTAATATGATGGTTCTCTACCAAGGATTGCAACAACGATGGGGCTTGACCTGAGCTTGACACACCATGCAAATAAAAACTATCCCATTTGACATCAATGCAAACATTCTACTCAACAATATCCCCATTTTACATTGATGGAAATAGACCAAGATCCCCCTAAAACCAAGCAGGGTTTTCTCCATCTCTATACTCTCCCTAGCATCAATAATCATTCCACTTAAGGACTTCTTCTCCCCCTTTGAAATCAATGGAAAAGTATGTACCAAATGAATTTGAAAAAATAAGTTGAGAAACTTCCAAAGCTTATTCAAGATGAGTCATTTAGCTATAGGAGAAACAACTCCTATTTGATGCTTAAGATACTCAAAGGGTTCTTGTAATAGTGGCTTAGTGAATATATTTGCAAGATGATTGTTAGTGTCCATATACTCAAGTAAAAGAAATTTAGCAACAACTTGTTACCTTAATAAATGGAGCTTAATTTGAATATGCTTGGTCTTTGAATGCATGACAAGATTTTTATAGATGTTTATATCACTAGGATTGTCACACATAATTGGAATTGGATCAGTCAACTCTACCTTGATGTCTTTTAAGGTCTACTTCATCCAAAGAATTTGTGTACAATAAGTGGCCACATCAATATACTCTGCTTCCGCTATTGATAATGAGATTGAATCTTATTTTTTGCTGACCCAAGACACTAGAAAATCTCTCAAAAATAATATTGCTCCAAAGGTTCTTTTCTTGTCATTAAGAATGTTTTCCCAATTAACATCGGTATAATATTTTTGCTTAAAATATTTGCTTTAGCATACCATAACCCATATTCTGTTGTGCTTTGAAAATATTTGAAAAAACGTTTTACAACAATGATGTGGCTTTCACAAGGGTAGGCTTGAAATGTAGACACCAAACCCACTACTTGCATAATTTCTGCTCTTAAGGCTATGAGGTACAACAAGATTCCAATCATTGATATGTAGATTTCCTGATATACTAGAGGTGTCTCATTCTCTTTACATAACTTACATCCAGTAATCACAGGGTTACTAATTGGCTTGCATTCTTCCATCCTAAATTTCTTCAGTGTTTCTCTTAAATATTTGGACTAGGAGATGAAGATGCCATCTTTGGATTGAGATATTTGCAACCTTAGAAAGAAAGATAGTTCTCCTATCATGGACATCTCGAATTATTTATGCATATACTTAACACATTAGAGTCCTATCTATTCCAAATCACTACCAAAAATGATATCATCTACATAGACCAAATAATAAGTAAATGATCATCTTGAGATTTTATACATAAATTGGTGTCTGCACTGCCTCTCTCAAACCCTTGTTGTTTGATATATTTATCTAATTTGACATACCAAGATCTGGGGGCTTTCTTAAGCCCATAAAAATCACTTTTCAATCTATAAACACAATATTTGTTCTCTGAGAGCATGAATCCTTCTAGTTGCTCGATGTATACTTCCTCCTCCAAATTGCCATTGAGAAATGATGATTTCACATCCATATAGTATACCATGATGCTCTTGTGACTCGAAAAAGAAAGAAACATTTTGATGGCTTCAAATCTTTCTACAAGTGCAAAATTTTCTTTAAAATCTATCCCTTCTAGCTTAGCATACCCTTTGCAGACTAGTCATGCTTTGTTCCTCATCACTTGGCCTTGTTCATTTAGTTTATTTTTAAAGATTGATTTTGTTCCTATAACATTTTTCTCTTTCGGTCTAGGGACAACCTCCCAAGTATCATCTTTCTCAATTTGATTCAATTCTTCATTCATTTCCTTCACCCAGAACTCATCTTCACTTGCCCAACTCGTGATTTTGGGCTCAATTTGTGCCAACAAGGCAAGATTAGCATAGCTCAGACTGCCAAGGAATTTTATTATGGTTTGAAAACTGATTCTATGATCACCAATAATTTGACTTTATGGGTGTTGTTTCTACACATACCTAGAAAGAGTTTTGGGCCTTTGTGTCATACTTATTTCTTCATCTTCATCCTATTCTTCTACTTCTTCCTAGTCAGAGAGTTTGTATGTTGAATTTTCTCTTTCATCCAAGTTCTCGCCCTCTTTACATGGCTCTGCTTGTGGTTATTTTTCATCAACTACAATATCAATGTAGTCTTCAACCCTTTTTTTCCTCTTATTGAAGCACTTGTAGCTTTTAATTTTGTAATAGTACCCAAGAAATATACCCTCATCAGTTCTCAAATCAAAATTTCCAATATTCATATCATTTCTTTTGATATAGAATTTGCTCCAAAACACCTTGAAATTCTTCATTAATGTTGGTCTCCCGTTTCCATAACTCATAGGGAGTATTATCATTGTTAGGCCTAAGTTTTTTTTTGTTTGATAAATATTCAGTTGCTTGTGTTGCTTCTCCCCATAAGGTGTTTGGTACATCTGCCTAATCCATCATAGCTCTGGCCATCTCCTAGATTGTTCTGTTCTTTCTCTCTACTACTCCATTTTTTTGTGGAGTTTTGGCTACTAAGTATTGCCTCCTAATTCCATGCTCTTCACAATAATTTTCAAACTCTATTGAAGTGAATTCCCCACCTCTATTTGATCATAAACATCTGAGCTTTATATCTTTCTCATTCTCAACCTGAGCTTTAAATATCTTGAAATTTTTTAGGGCTTTCGATTTTTCTTTCAAGAGCATTATCCAAGTGGCTCTAGTAAAATCATCAATAAATAAAATAAAGTACCTTTCTCCTCTTGGGATTTTTGTCCTTGTTGGGCCATAGGTATCAATGTGAACCAGATACAGAGGTTTAGAGGTTTAGAACCCATTTTTTTAATTGAGTCATTGCCTACTTACCAAATTGATAAGACTTGCAGATTGGGTTATTAGGCTTTGACAATTTTTACAATCCTCTTACAACTTTTTTCTTGCTTATTTTTATCAAGCTGTCAAAATTTATATGGCCAAGTCTTCTATGCAACAACCAATTTTTCTCTTTTTACTCAAGTAGCAGCTCACTCTAGAGTCATCAAACACATATACATTATTTTGATTCATGACTTCCTTTCCCACTAGCATTCTATTTTCTTCTTTTCGGATCTCATAGTATTTGGATCGGAAGATCACATTGTAACCATTATCACACATTTGACTCATACTAAGCAAATTGTGCTTGATTCATTCTACATACATCACATTATGAGCCTTGTTCTTTTCATCAGACGAACTATGCCCTTTCCCTTATTTCTAACTAGAGCATTGTTTCCAAATGTGACATTGTTCCCTTTGTCCTTTTCATGTAGAGACAAGAATTTACTCTTATCCCTCGTCATGCGCTTGGAGAAACCATTATCCACCTACCATCTATTTTCTTAATCATGTACAGACAGAACAAGTCCAAACTCCATGTTTTTCCCACTTTTCTGCTTCTAACTCTTCTTTTCCTTGGGGAAACTTGGTTTCCAAGTGTGTTGGGGTTTAAATAAGTGATTAAATTTCATTTTGAACTCACTTGCCATGTGCCCAAAAATTTTACACTTGAATCATTCAACTTCATTCATTAGAGGAGAAAATGAATTTTTATTCTTAGGCAATGAGTCATGTTTTATATCATTTTGATTATATATATATCTGAAATTTTCATCTCTTTCAACTTTACCACTTCTACAATTGACAAATTTATGTCCAAATACATAACACCTGTAGCAATAATCATAAAACAATTTTCGGTGCTTGTTATTTGATAACTAATGAGATTGACATGGTTGCATGTGCCTCTTGTTAGCTACCTATACCAATAGGTTTCATTTTTCATGATTGGCAAGGGAAGTGCCAATATGATCTACTTTGGTGATACAAAGATCTCATATTCTTGTAGAAGAGATATACTCACATTTGGTTGATGCTGCCCTACTTCTGAATGGGTTGTCCAACAGCCTAAGCTGGGTCATGCCATGTTTCAATTTTGTTGTAGATTAGAGAAACAAATCTGTCCAAACAGTTCAATCTTGGCAGGTAAAGTAGATAGGTAGAGAATGAAGGTTCCCAACTACTTAATCTGGGGCCTTGGAAGCAATAGGGGTAGTTTTAGATAGGAAATCAAAAGAAAAAGCCAAAGGAAAAGAAAAGGCACAAAAGGGTTTGCAAATCTAAGTGCACCCTCCTTGGAGTAAGAAAAAATGCTAGGAAATTGAGTGGGTAGGTAGATGGGGTTGCAGAAAGCATGGTTTGTGGCATTTCACTGGCCTAAAGCAAAGTTAAAACATGGTGCCAGTGCAGATTTCCTATTCCAGCAGTCTTACAACAACTTCATGAAGCATGTCTAACTTCCATATTACCCCCCATCACATTCATGGCTAACATCCCTATGCCACCCATGTTCATGAAAGAAGTCAAAGTCTTTTGTTGGTTCTAGTTTCTTTAAGAGCCACATTTCTTGTGTAAAATTCTTTTCATTTTGATCTACTTCCTAAAAACTAAGTTGATTTCATATAAACAACTTAGTATTTTACACCCCTCACCCACCCCTTTTTCACTCATATTAACTACTAACCTATCACTATTTAACTCCTTATACCCCCTATTCCCCCTATTACTATGTAAAACTTGGCAAAAACCCAAAATAACTACATATCCCCTTCCCCGAGCATTATAGCTCTATGTATGATTTTGAATGTCTTCAAGCGCTAAAAACATTGAGCAAAACCCAAAGAGCGCTAAAAAATTAATCTTAGGGATTAATCCGGGATTTGCTCGGATTAATAACCTTAAAACCACTTTGTAAATAAACCTTTGTAAAAAACCCATTTAACCCGTAACTCTGCAAAAAACCCGAAACACCCACTTTTTCTAATGTTTCTGTCGGGCACGCATTTCCGAAAATAATAATATTTTATGTTGCCCCGCCTTCCGTATCGTACTTGCGGCTCATCAACCCGTCGACTGTCAGATCTGGGCTTTCCCATCCGATGGCCCACATCCATATCGGATGGGCCCCAATCGCCGCAGTTTACCACCCAAGAAACTGTCAGAGGGTGACGTCAGGCCTTTGCCACGCGTCACCCCCATATTCTCTCGGGTCGCCTTCTCACAATACCACGACTGTATCAAGGGTGGTCTGAGAAAACACACTTACCGCTCTATCATACCACCTGCCCACGTCAGCGCTACGCCCGCCCACGTCGCTTCCACTCGGCGCCCTGTCAGCACCCCCACCCGCCAGCACTCCGACGTGTCTGCCACCTGTGCGATCCCCGTGGAGCACTCACAGGCTACCATGTCACCTGATGACATCATGTTGACGTCACCCGACCCTGACCCCACCTGATGACGTCATGCTGACGTCATCCAAAAAGCGCGCCAATAATCCAAAAAGTCCATATTTTAGCCAATTTTCGCGTTTTTTCTCACTTTTGCTAAAAGAACTATTGCTCTCCTCTGCATGTGAATTACGACCATCTGCCGCCAACCTGCAAAAATCAACCTGGAGAACGCTGCTGCCTCCAACCCACCTGCATTTGTGACCATTGCCGGCAATTCACCGGGTATTTACCCAGAGCATCCCTTCAGAGCTTGGTTATGTCCATAATTCTCCAGAACTAAATTTGCAAGAGTAAAACAACCTGTTTTTACCAACAAATTCCCGGTAAACGAGCATTCTTTACAGTTGCAGGGTCGAAATTCACCTGCTCAACCCACATATGGTCACCTTTTCCTCAATTTACAGTTTGTCCGCGCATTTGTGGAATAAAGACCTGAGAGGCACTAATTCACCGAGAAAGCAGTGTTGCTAGTCCCTACAGTTGCTCAATTAACTCCCTTTGAGCATTCCACACCTTTGTCACCACAATTACCTCATTTGCCCTTACAATTGGCTTTACTTCTGCAAAAATAGCCCTATGTGTTGTTCTGCCCACTGAAACCAGTTCCAGTACAAGTCACAAGTACTACCTAGCCATGGAAACACGAGTAGCCCTGAATGTTCAACCTCTGAATGCCCCACATAGAGAGCTAGAGTGGAAGGCCCTGGGTGATAGAGATTACCAGATGCTAGACTCCACCGCCATGACTTCTAAATTCAATATTCATCTGCTGAATGAGTTAAAAGCCCAATATCTCAGTGGAGCTGATATCTTAGGGATTTGGGACTCCAACCTGCCCATTTACAATCTCCCTCAAGTCAATTTCCTCCCAGACTTGATAAATCAATGCCGTTCCAGCTATGACCCATGTCAGAGAGCTGTTCTCAGCCCCTCGGGCTCAGTATTGTACCATATCACCCCTGAGGCCATTAATGAGATGCTACACTTTCATACTGCAAAGCCCCTAACTCCTCTCTCCATCAATGACTTGATAAAGAAAGGGGGAAAGTTGTCCAGTGCTTAGATTACCAAGATTAATCAGTTGCTTATTCAGCCAAAATTTCAAGCTATGAGCACCACCCTTCTTATAGCATATCAATATCTCAATGAGCTAGGCAAAATGCTGGTAGATTTGATCAGTTACATCCTGGGTTATGGGACATATGAGGATGTTGATGAAACCATTATGGCCACGCTGTCCATATTCTCCCCTGGAATGCCTCCTGCTGTGCATTATGATTTTGCCACATACATTGCCAATAAGATTCATGAACAATTGATGAATCTAGAAAGGGAAAAGGTGTTCAGATATACTAGGTACATCTATCACTTGTTCTTGTTCTATCAGCCTGATGCTTTCCCTGTTCCTCTCAAGAAGCTAAATGCCCAGGGAAGCCCAAGGTCTGTAGTGTTTTGGTCTTCAGTCTTTCATGATGTATCCTATTCGCCTTACACCTACTATGAATTTATAGACCTTTTTATCCATCCAGCTATGACCTTGTTATTGGGGGTCCCTCCTCCCATTGACAGATGAGATGCAAAGGATTCTTCACCTCTCAAAGGTCTACAGCATTGGTGATTGGTACTTTTACCAACACCACACAGTAATAAGAATATATGGCTGTGAGTTGAACCCCTACAGGCTGCCAAAATATGTCCCTATGAGACTTTTTGCCCTAGAGTACTTTAGGCAGTTTGGAAATGCAGACTTTGTCCATTTCCAAAGTAAAAACAAGAAGGTGCAACTAAAAGTGAGAAATCAGCTAGGCCCATTTCTGTACAACAAAAGGGAGGAAGGATGGAAGGAAGCTGATATGATCCTAGAGGCCCTCAAATTGCAAACCAGTTTCAAAAGGGTACCTTATGACCCTGGTCAATTCATTTCCCTCGGGAGGATAAAATACAAATTGGGTGGCTATGTTCACGTTAAATTGCCTCATATTGAGAAGTATGCCAATTTATTAAGCTGGAAAGAGGGCACTCTAGAAGAGCCAATTGGTAGAGAGCAAATGCTACAAAGAGAAGCAAGGAATATTGAAAAAGAGGCTGACTTGGAAACTTGTGGGCAGGTTTCTTCTTCATGTCAAAAGCAACTTGGAGCAGCTGCCTCATCTTCTACAGCCCAGCAGCAAGTAGCCGGAACTGCTCAACAGGAATCAAGCAAGGATAAAGGCAAGCAGATTGAGCAGGAACAGCCACCTCCTATGGCAGAGAAGCAAGCAAAGCAGCTGGCAGAGCAGCAAGCAGAAAAGGAGGTAGAACAGCAAGAAAAACAGCAAAAAGAGGGGCAGCCTATACAGCAAGAACAAACAGCTGAAGCCCCAGCACCTACTGAGAAACAGGCTCAAGAGAATATGTCTCCTGGGCAAGAAAAGACAGTGGAGGCCTCAGTGCTGCAAACTCCATAGAAAGAGGAAAAGGGAAAGAAGAGGGATAGAGAGCAGGAGACTCCCCTCACCACATCCACAAATCAAGGGGAGAAAAGGCAGAGATTGAATCCCCTCTCCGAGCAAGAAATTCCTATGGGGCAATCATTGGGCATGGGCCCACCGAGCATGGAGGCATCTGCTAATTCCTTTCAGCAGGAACAAGAAAGAACCCTTGGAGGAGAGGTCAGCTCCTCAAGTCAGCAAAGGAGAGCAGAGACAGGCATCAAGCAACAATTTATTGATATTAAAAAGAGAAATGAGCCACTCAGGATCCAAATCTACAACCAGTTGCTCAAGATGGCCCCTACCAATCAACAGAGGCTTATGTCAGCCTATGGCATCACAGAAGGGAAAATGACCATGAGTCATTTCATGCCCACTATGCTGCAGCCACAGTCAGCTGCAGACTACATAAGAACCAACCTTGAGGTTCTTGCCAAGGACATCTACCCTATGGACCAAATAGAACTTCACAAGCAAACGGGTGAGATGGTCTATGCAACACTGGCAGATAAAACATTGTTGGCTAATAGGTTGGAAAACAGCCTAAACAATACAGCTGCCCAACTTGAGTTGGAGAAAGCATCCTCTCAGGCCAAAGACAACAGGATCAAGTCTTTGGAGGACATAATCATAGAGCTTGGGCATGACCCAAAGGATCCAAAGGCCATACAATCGCTGCTCAAAATAAGAGATGCAGACCTTGTAGCTCTAAGAAGAAAGATTAAGCTCCCAGCAACCATTCACCCTCAAACAGAAGAGGTTGCCCAGCAAAGACAAGACCAGGAGGTAGCAACATTGCTGGTAGCACTGCACAAACAGCTAGTGCAAACAGAAGGGAAGCCGGAGGACACAAAGGCTGCACTGCAGGCAACCCTACAGCAAAAAGAAGGAGGTCAGACTTCACAGCCCCCTCCAGAGGTCATAAACCTTGAGCAGCCCCTGCAGACTACTGCTCCTCCCACAGAACAGGCAGCTCCATCAACGTTAGCACCAGCACCAACCTCAGAACAGCCTCCGAGCCTTGATATGCAGAAATTGATGAGTGAAATCAAGGTCATAGAAGCCTAGATGTCAGAGCTAAATGGAGCAAAGGAGAATTTAGCTAAGCTGAATGAAAAATATGACAAATCCAAGCAGAATGTAGCTGAAAAAGGTAGAGAAATAAAAGCTCTCAAAGAAAAGATAAAGGAGCTGGAGAAAGAGCTCACTCTTGACAAAGTGGTGGCTGAGGTCAAAACAATTTTGTGGACCCACATTGGCCAATCTATAACAAATCAGTGGCAATATATTGAGACTATCCATGAGCAAATGGAGCTCATAGGCAAAGCACAGAAGGAAGTCCATAGAGCAAGGGCATCTCTAGGCAGTATGCCTGAGATAGCCAACAGAATGATTAATGTGCTTAATAACCAGATAGGTCCTCAGCTGGCAGCAATAGGAATCTCCAACAGAACTGAAACCATCCAGCTGATAAAGAGGGTCCTCACATTGAAAACCCTGGTGCAGACATTGGATAGAAGAAGCCAAGACATGCAAACAGAGGTCAACAAATTCATGGACAAGTTTGCAGCATTACAGGGCAGAGGTCTTCATAGCTTGTTGAACAGTGCAGGGAAACTGATATCACATGAGATTTATGCAAAAAGGGTGAACACATTTGCCACCAATCAGATCAGTCAAGGATCAAGCACTTCACAGGTAACAGGGCCAGCATCTGGGCAAAGTCTCTATGACAGAGTAGAGAACTTATTTTTGATTATGAATGAGATCAGACATTTGTTTGAAGTGCCTCCAAACTTGTACAAATACACAGAGGCAGATGAAACCTTAGGTTCAATTTTGAGGCATCAATTGCCTACACAGGAGTGGTGGACCAGCATGATACAGCTGTTGTTGTAAACAGGAGGCTTCCATCAGAGTTCTTTTATCAAAAAGCATGAGTCATCATATTCAGAAAATATGATGCATACACTATGACTGCAGAAGAGTGGAGTGAGCCAACTCAGCAGGAAGATTCGGCCACTAAAGGCAACACTAACAGCTACAGGAAACAGGGCCGAGAAAGCTACAGCATGACAAAGCATAAAGACACATCATTCAGCGTTAATGCAGAATGCTCAACCGACTCAGTGGCCTCCAAAGGTCAAGAAGATTTCTGACAGAGTTAAAGACTATTTACTTTATACTTAGGGCAGCAATAACTTCTCTATCTGCTATTTGTAAAGTAGGTGAGCGTATTTAATTTTTCAAAGTGACTCAGTGGTTCAGATATTTTGTGAAACCGATTGTATATATTCCCCCTCGCATAAGCTTGCAGAGGGTGGTTGTTGTTTATTTGTTAAGAAGAAGAACTCGGCTGTAATTTTTGGAAGAATGAGATAAATAAAGCTTGGAGTTTACAGGAATTGGGTCTTACTGATGCATGCTGTCTTGGAACCATTGAATGCTACAGGATTCTAGTGCTATGGCTTTGTATAATACGTATTCTCTATCTCTGTTAATGTTTTATTATTTGTTTACCTCACATCTCTCATATGTTGTTCTAAATCTAGGAAGAAAGAAAAAGAATTGCTCAGGATTTGTCCATGGAGACACCCTGATCTCAATCTATCTTTACTATAAATGTCTTCTATGTCTTCAGCTGTTTAATTGGAATTCTTAACTGCTCCAATAAACCCTGAATATTTCACAGTTACTATTTAGTAATTCAAGTAAGCTACTAAGTAGAAATTGTTGTTCAAATTGTTATCACACTGTCTGTAATTCCATTTCCCACTGTTTCACTCACTAATCAAAAGTTATATTAAGAATAGCCATCTAGCCTTACAGTAAAACTTTCTCCATCACAGGCACCAGGACTGTCTCACATTTCTGACTCCATATGCCCAATGGACTAGCATCTTTCACACACTTCATGCCCTTCCTATAACAACAGTTCACCAACCGAGATCTCAAACAGAAAACTAAAACTTATAACTAGCCTAAATTCTTCACAAAACAGAGCTAAAACTTAAAGAGAGAGCCCTCTCTGATTATAGGTAGGCTAGGACCTATAATCCAAAGCTTGGTTAGTGGTTACCCCAGCCGTATTCCCTTGGGAGTCATAGGGAACAACCTGGGTGTTAACATAAATGGAGACTCTGCTGGGGACTTCCTCAGGATTTTCTAATTGCTATATATTTCCTAAAGCTACAGATGAAGCCTGAAGGTCAGCCAGAAGGCCTTCAAAACTGTTTCTGTTTTACATTAACAAGTTCAGATAAAAGCTGCTTCAGTTAATCTTCATACTAGCTTTGAGATATACACAGCCATTCCAATGTCTTGTCTGGTCCTTGCAGGTACAAGAAAATTCTAAAAAATACTCAAAAAACAAGTTCAGAAGTTGGCTCCCAAGAAGAATCCACGGTATACAAGGTCCAATCCTGACCCCAATCCACCAACTGCTTTTGAAAACCCTAACACAATCCCTAAAATCATTAGGAAGCAGCAAAGGCAGGAAAATCCTACTGATTTGAGTCCTGAGACAGTTTACCCTAACCTTGTTCCTACTCCAATCAAGGTTCTATTCCGGTCTACCCCTAATTCCCCTAGTTCACCATACCCATCTCAAAGCCCTCCTTTCACACCTTCATCCACTGCACATATTCCCTTGACCAACACTTCAGTTTCTGCCATACCTATTACCCCTGTTGTACCAATCGTTCTTGTTGTCCCATTTATCCCTATTAATCCTATAAACCCTGCAAATATGGCTAATAGATATGCGCCCTTGCAGTTACCTACTAATGCTGCAGCTCTACCACATGACTACCAATCCAAAATCTCATACTTTGACTCCACTGGCCCTTTCACAGCTATTCAGCATGCCAGAAGGATGCAAGATCATTTTGAGAACTATGAAATTGATGATGACAGTGTGAGAATGAGAATTTTTGTTCAGAGCCCGACAGGTGATGTAAGAACCTGGTTTAGATCACTCACTGCTAATACCATAACAACTCTTGATGAGCTTTATCAAGCCTTTACTAACAGATGGGAGAAGAAGAAAGATCCCTTGCACATACTGGGTGAACATGATACAATTAAACGAGGCCCTCAAGAGACCGTTTTGGAGTATTGTGCAAGATTCAACAATGTATACAATGCAATACCACATAATTTAAGACCTCCTCCTGATTTAGCTTTATACAAATTTCCTGATGGTTTTGACCCTGATATGGCATATCAATTAAAGGAAAGAGCCCCTGAAACCCTTGAAGATGCCCAAAAAGTTGCTGTCACAGTGGAGGCTAACCTGATTGCCAAGAGGAACAGGGCAAGATTGGAAAAGAGAACCACCTGCAAAGAAGAACCCTCAGCCTTTGATCAGAAACTAGATGCAATACTCACTGGTATGAAGAGGTTGGGCGACAGAGTAGAATCAGTTGAGAGAAAGTCATCATGGGAAGCACCACAAAATAACCCTATCAGGAATCCCAATTTTAGGAGAAATCAAAACCCAAACGTTGGCAAGGTCAGTTCTGATCCAGAGATAAGACCTCCGTTCCAGGAAAACTATACTGAAGCATCCACTTCAAATGAGCAAGTAGATGACACCCACATTAACATGATGGGCCTGAATGATGAGCAGCAAGTTTTTCTGAGTCAAGAATATCATAAGGATGATGACATTAAGCATTTCCAAACCAAATCAGGTGAGTCATTTGACTTTAAACAAGGTTATGACACAGCTATTTATGAAGTTCATAAGCAATACAAGCTAAGAAGCAGAACTGTAAATGTAACACACCCTGAAAAAACAAAGGATAGCCTACAGCCCAAAAGAGCCATAGTCACAGAGCCACAGGACACAACTGATTCAGTTACAAATGAAGTAACCGTTGAAGAAGTTACTGAACCATGTCCCTCAAAACAACAGCCAATGGCTGCATCACCTTTGCAGCATAATCCAAGTAATACTCCTCAAGAGATGAGTAAAAAGGACAAGCCTCAAGATCAAGATAAGAATCAAGAAGAAAACTTAATGAACAAGGAAAAGGTTGTCACCCACAATACCAAGATCCAATCTGAAATACCCTTTGACTTAGAAGCTTGAATTGGTAAATTGAAGATAGCTATTCCTCTTTCAGAACTAGCCAAGCATGACATCTACAAACAACAAATCAAGAAATCCCTTCAACTTACTCGTAATAAAGATAGTGTCAATGTGTTGGATGACACCCCAGAATTGCTTTTTGGTCCAGAGGTTGATGGAAAGACAACAGTTACAGGGATTTTACCTTTCTATGTCAGCTTGCATGTTCATGATAAGATACTACATAACGCAATGTTTGATTCAGGCGCCTCTCATAACCTTATGCCTAAATCAGTGATGGAGAGGCTCAACCTAGACATTACAAGA